>JAJEJO010004762.1:77325-93594 GCA_020662805.1 Glaucomys volans
TCTCCACAACCTTTGATCACCACTCTTGTACTCTCAACTTCTATGAGATCAACTTTTTTAGATTTCACATATGAGTGAGAACATGCAATACTTGTCTTTCTGTGCCTGACTTATTTCTCTTAAGGTAATGATCTCCTGTTCCATCCATGTTGTCATAAATGACAGGATTTCCTTTTTTCTGCTTGAACAGTATTCCATGGTGTATGTATACCACATTTTCTTTATTCACTCATCGCTTGGACTTGTAGGTAATTTCCATTTCTTGGCTATTGGGAATAGTGTTGCAATAAATGTGGGAGTACAGATGTCTCTTCAACATGCTGATTTCATATCCTTTGGATATATACTTAATAGTATAGATCTTGTGGTAGTTCTATTTTTAATTTTTTGAGAAACCTCCATACTGTTTTCCCTGATGGCTCCACTAATCTACATTCCCACCAACAGTGTGAAAAGGCCCCCTTTTTTCCATATCCTTACCAACTCTTATCTTTTGTTTTTTGTTTTTGTTTTTGGTAATAGCTATTCTAATAGTTGTGAGGTGATATCTCATTGTAGTTTTGATTAGCATTTCCCTGATTATTAGTGCTGTTGAGGATTTTTCATATACCTGTTGGCCATTTATATGTCCTCTTTTGGGGAATGTCTATTTAGATCTACACTCCCTCCCTCTTGCCCCCTTTTTGCAGTGCTGGGGATCAAACTAAGGGCCTACCACATGCTAGGCAAATACTCTACAATTGACCTGCATTTCAGTCCCGATTGCCCATTTTCACCCACATTATTTGTTTTTTGGTTATTGAGTTTTTTTTCAGTGCCTTCTACATTTTTGATATTAACCTCTTGTGAGAAATACAGTTTATGAACATTTTCTCTACTTCTGAAAATTGTCTCTCCACTCTGTTGATTGTTTCCTTTGTTGAAATCTCATCTATTTCTACTTTCCTTTCCTGTGCTTTTGAGATTTTGTCCAAAAAATCCTTGCCTATTTCAATGTCCTAAAACATTTCTTCTGGTAAGACATAGCAGTCTAGCTTCATTCTTCTGTATGCTGATATCCAGTTTTCCCAGCATCATTTATTGAGATGACTTTCTTCACTAAGTGTTCATAGCACCTTTGTCAAAAATTAGTTGGCTGTGGATGTGTGGGTTTATTTCTAAGCTCTCTATTCTGTTCCATTGCTCTGTCTGTTTTTATGCCAATACCATGCCGTTTTGATTACTAGAGCTTTGCAATGTATTTTTAGTCAGGTATTACAATGCCTCCAGATTTGTGGTTTTGTTTTGTTTGTTTTTTGTTTTTTGGTACCAGGGATGAAAATCAGGGGCACTTAACCATTGAGGCACACTCCCAGTCCTTTTTATTTTTTATTTTGAGACAGGATCTTGTTGAGTTGCTTAGGGCTTTGCTAAGTTGCTGAGGCTGGCTTTGAACTCTCAGTTCTCCTGCCTCAGCTTCCTGAGCTGCTGGAATTACAGGTGTGCACCACCTTGGCTGGCTTTTTCCCCCCCTCAAGATAACTTTGGATGTATGGGGATTTTTGTAGCTTCGAACAATTTAGTATTGTTTTTTCTAGTTTAGGAAGAATGTCATTGTTATCTTGATAGGAACTTCATTGAATCTATAAATAGTTTTGGGTAGTATGGACATTTTAAGAATATTGATTCTTCTGATCTATGAATATGGATTACTTTCATTTTTTGGTGTTCTCTTAAATTTCTTTCATCAGTATTTGATAGCTTTTATTATGGACATCTTTCACCTCTTTGGGTAAATTTATTCCTAAGGATTTTTTTTTAAACTATTGTAGATGGGATTGCTTCTTGATTTCTAGTTCAGATAATTTGCTATTATTGTATGAGTGTTTGTTTTGAATTGAGGATAAAATAGAATAGAGAGTAAAATGACCAGGCAGTTGGGATAATGGGCCTCATTCAACCACACCTGGAGGCTAATCCATAGACATATTAATGAGCACCATCAAGGCCTGTTTCAAATGTAAAAGACCTTGAGGCTCCCCTGTGGGAACACCTCCAGCCAACTCCTTTGTCCTAGAGGTGGAAAATAGAAGGTGGGGGTGAACCCAGATGGAAGTTATAGAAAGGAAGGTGGGGGTGAACGGGGATGATATTCCTGATGCTTTTTCAACGCTTATTTTACATACATGTTGCTCCATGCTGTGCCCAGAACCATTTATAAACTCCTAAACTGGCAAACCAAAATGGGTTGTGCTGCTACCCCCTAACCTTAACCCCCTCCCACGTGGCGGGAGTTCTGTCTCTTCTCACTTAAATAAATCCTGCTCTGTTTACTTTTCCCTTCTGTGATTGTCCACGGATTTTATTAAAAAATTTCAAGACAAGAACCCAGAGAAGGTGGGCATGATGTCCCATGCCTGTAATCCCAGCAGCTCAAGAGGCTGAGACGGGAGTGAGTTCAAAGCCAGCCTCAACAAAAAACGAGGTCCTAAGCAACTCAGTGAGACCCTGTCTCTAAATAAAATACAAAATAGGGCTGGGGATGTGGCTCAGTGGCCGAGTGCCCCTGAGTTCAATCCCTGGTTCAAAAAAAAAAAAAAAAAAAAAAAAAGAACCCAGAGGAAATTGGTGAAGGGGGAATCTCAAAACTTTGGTTTCAGTATGTACATTTTAAGAATGTTGATTCTTCTGATTCATGAACATGAATAACTTTCCATTTCTTTTTGGTGTTCTCTTAAATTTCTTTCTTCACTACTTGTAGCTTTTATTATGGAGATCTTTCACCTCTTTTGGTAAATTTATTCCTAAGTGGTCTTTTTTTTTTTTTTTTTTTGGTAGCTATTGTAGATGAGATTGCTTTCTTGATTTCTAGATCAGATAATTTGCTATTATTGTATGCATGTCTGTTTTGAATTGAGATAAAATACAGATCACATAAAATTTATCATTATTCCCATTATTAGGCATACAGTTCTGTGGCATTAAGTGTACTCACATTGTTGTGAAACTGTAAGTGCAAAAGAACAAGAGGCAGACCTCGTCGGATTCAGAGAAGCCTTTATTCCTTCGCAAATTTGGGCTGTTGTACCCAAAGAAAATAAAATCATCCAATCCGATCACATAAAGCCAAAAGAAGCCTTTATTTTAGCTGGCCAGCGACGACCTCCCTTATGCCTAAAAGCGGGGTGCTGGGGGATCGCCTGTTAATTGTGTCATTGCCAACTTTTATAGGGCTCCCTACGGGGATTAGGGCGGGGCTATAGGGTGCGGGAGGGTTTTGGGTTGGGCTGTAGGGAGGGGGGATTAGGGTGGGGCTGACTTTCTCCTGGTGGCACCGGAGAATCTTTCTGGGAAGGATAACATTCCCCACTGGTCTTATCCACATTAACAAATCCTTGTTTAGGAAACTAGTGGTTTTTCAGTTTCCAACTCCCCAGACTCTGATGGGTTCCATTCCTCAGTTTGACCAGATTTCTTATTTTACACTAACTGCCTGTCCTTAATTAGGAACTTTTTAAGGAGAGAGGGCACTGAACACTCTTGCTGCTTCGAGCTGGAAGGGGGCGGAGTCTGGGGAAGCAGTTTGAAGTTCCTTTTAGAAATCTGGTCACTGAGGAGCAGAAGTCTGCTTGGGAAGAGCAGGTTGTAAAGTCATCTGGAGTGGGTGCTTCTATGAGAGAGAAACAAAATGACATAAGTACCAAAATGAGATTAATACAGAATATCATGACATGGTAGAAGTCAATCTCTCACCAGGTGGAAGAACTGAGAAGTTGTTCCCATAACAAGGCCTATCAAAGGCTGGAGAGGTTGAGGCCTTTATCTGGGAACTTGAGTTATCAGGTACATTTGCCTAAGAATCTCTCTTTGGGAGAATCTTTCTGGGAAGTATAACAGGGCGCCATTCGAGTCCACTTTCTGGATGGGAAAATGGCCCTCAGTTACAGGGGGGATTCTGGTTTTATAGGGTATGAGGAGGAGGATGTAATCATTGTGTACATGCAGTTTTGAACATCAGGGGCTAGTTGTACGGGTTAAAACCAGACCCCGAAGGATGAGTATTCAGAACTAGGTTGACATGGGGAAGGTCAAGGTTTAGGGCCTAGCATTCTATATCCTCTCTTTTCCTGTAGGGCTCATTGTTATCAGGAATGCACTGGGAGAGGATTAATGTTTGGCCAATTTCCTTTCCCACTTCTCAAGCCATACCGTCCCTCCATTTTCTTGGGGAGTTATCTTATAGGAATATTATTTTCCATAACCCTTAAGAAACCATCACCACCGTCTATTTCTAGAATTTTCACGTTTCCCAACTGAAACTCCCCAACCCATTAAACACCAACTCTGCATTAACAGCCCCCTTTCTATCCTCTGGCAACCACTATTCTACTTGCTGTCTAAAGAATTTAGTCAGATTCAGTCAAACTCTAGGTACTCAAATAAGTAGAATCATACATTATTTGTCCTTTTATGTTGTTGTACCCAAAGAAAATAAAATCATCCAAGCCGATCATGTAAAGCCAAAAGAAGCCTTTATTTTAACTGGCCAGCGACAATTGCCCTTACTCCTAAAAGCGGGGTGCTGGGAAATCGTGCGCCAGTTCTTTTATTGCCAACTTTTATAGGGCGCGGGAAGGGACCAGGGTGGGGCTATAGGGAGGGGAAGGGGTTGGGGCGGGCTATAGGGAGGGGATTTGGGATTGGGGTGGGCTATAGGGAGGGGATTTGGGATTTGGGGTGGGACTGACTCTCCCAATCACGATGGAGAATCTCCCTGGGGAACATCGACATTCCAATCTGTTTTCTGTGGCTATAACAATGTCTGACTTACTTCGTTTAGCATAATGTCTTTAAGGTTCATCAATATTGTAGTTGTGTGCCAAAATTTCCTTCCTTAAGTCTGAAAACTATTCCATTGTGTGTGTGTGTGTGTGTGTGTGTGTGTGTGTTTGTATCACATTTCACTTATCCGTTCATCCACTGATGGATACTTGGTTTGCTTCCACCTTTTTGCAGTTGTGAATACTACTACTATAAACATGGGTGTATAAATCTCTCTTTGGGGCCTTACTTTCAATATTGTGGTATATACCCAGAATTGGGATTGCTGGATCATATGGTAAATTTTGGTTAAGTTTTTGAGGAGCTGTCATCCCATTTTTCAGAGTAGCTGTACCATTTTATATTCCCACAAGCCACATAGAAAGGTTCCAACTTTTCAGGTAGGTTTTAAAATACCCACATTCATACACTAAATCACCATTTTCACCACCCCAGAAAAGCTCTTTTCAAAGTGGTTCCCAAACTCCAGTGTGCATAAGAATCACCTAAGGAGTATATTCAGATGCAGATTATTGCTTCTACCTTGAGAGATTCTCATTCAGTAAGTCTTCAATGGGCTCCAAGAATCTGCATTTTCAAATAGGTTGCCCCAGGTGGTTCAGATGCAGGTGGGTCTATGGGCTACAGTTTGAAAAGAAATGGAGATAAAAGATCTTAATTCATGAGTGAACCCTAGGGTTGGGTATATAGTTCAGTTGGTAGAGTGCCTGCCTCATACACGTAAGGCCCTGGGTTTGGTCCCCAGCACCACCAAAAAGAGAAGAAGAAGTAAATCCTATGAGGCCTAAGGTGGAATTTTGCCCCTATTTGAATTCAACCCACTCTCACACATCAATGAGTTTTTGGTCTGGACTTGAGGGGATATGTCCAGTCAATGTTCAAAAAATTGCTTATGAAAGTTCAGGAAAGAATGCCCTTTACTTATTTATTTATTTTTGCAGTCCTGGGGATTGAACCCAGGGCCTTGTGCTTGCAAGGCAAACACTCCACCAACTGAGCTATATCTCCAGCCCAAGAATGCCTTGTAGAAGCTACTTCCTGACTTCTTTAGCTATCTAAATTTTGATCATGTTTTACATTTTCTCCTATTTATGCTTTCCTATGTTTCCAACATTAAACATGCATTACTTTTATAATTAGAAAAATGATTTTCAAATCATTAAGCCAAATGAAAGCCCTTTAAAGGCAGAGATATTTCTTCTGGGAAGTCTTTACAGCTCCCACTTCCCTTCATGCCAAGACATATAAATCATTCTGAAGCCATGCCTTGGCATTTAGTTTTTAACTGTACCAGACTGTATCTCTCATGAAATGACAGTGGTTGCCTTTAATAGAAATGTTGGAAAGGGGGGTTGGTGGGCCTTTTCAACAGGGCCTCGCAGATGTTGGGATTGGCTCTGGAGGTTAGTTCAGCTTTGAACCCAGAGATAGATGCAAAAGACTGCAAGTATACAGGACGTCCAAAGGCCAATTTATTAAATTACAGTAAGGCTTAGAACCCCAAGTAAACAGTACTGCTCCAGTGAGTTGATCAGTACTTCCTTTTCCTTATAGAAATAGGTATCTAGGAGGCCAAATTACTATACCTCTGGATAATTATTGGGGGTGCATAGGAATCAGACCACAAGATTTGAGATGGTTTAAGTGGCTGGTGTCATAAAGCTACTGTTACCTGACAGAGCCATTCTCTCTTGAAGATCACTTTTGCCAAAAATTCTGAAGCACAAGGGCCAAAGAGCCAAGATAGCTCACTTCTGGACCCTCCTGGAGAACCACAGACAGGATTGTCCTTTTCTACATTCCATGCAGAATATCTCCTTTCTATGGACACATCATACATTTTAGACAAAATGATTGAGCAGATTGCTCAAATGCCAGGAAGGTTTCCCTGAGGATGCTTTCTCATTGCTCCATGTGCATCAGGTACCAGAACAAGACAAGAAGGAGCTGTAAATATCAACTTAAGATCTGAGTCAGTGGGTGTGATGCTGTAAAAATCTGCATAGGATGCCCAAGGCTACTTCTTCAAGAAGCAAATGAAATGCTGGAAATGTGATCAAAATTGGATATGAGAGCTGAAAGACAGGAAATGGCAAGTCAAAAGAAGACAAGATCCCCTGGTGGATCAAAGACTAACACCAGGGGTACAGACAGTATGCTCTGCCTAATTCTCAGGGATATGATCTCTTGATGATGGCAGAGGCTGAGAGAACTCAGAGCCAGTCTCAGGGACTCAATGATTCAGTTGACAGGTCTGGTCTTTGTTTATTTCATCTGACTCTGATGGTTTCTAAGTATTTTTATCAACAGCACATTTATAAAGCATCTGTTAGGCATCTTACACACATGGCTAAGCTCATCCATTTTATGTTGATTTCACTCAGAGGGTGACTTGTATCTGACCTTATTTACAAAATCTGAGGTCCTATTATTGGACCCTATGGACGTTATTTATATGTCTGTCTACCCTGTTAGACAGGGAGTTTAAACAGTTCTATTTGTCTGTATGTCCCCATGACCCAAACCAAGTGCTTTATAGAAAACTAAAAGTTCAATAAAAGTTTGGTGAATAAACAAGTGATAAATCTTCTGGGGCCAGAAGTAGAGTAGGGAGATGGCATGAGCATCTGTGCCTAACCCAGTTTCCAGAGCACATTCAGACCACTTATTTCAGGGTTTATGTGTTGCTGCTCACTACGATTTACAAATTTATGCATGGGTCAGACCACCCTGTTCTCCTGAGGTATCGTAATACTTGGCATTGATTTTTTAAATAGCTTCGCTGAGCTATAACACACACACACATACCACACAATTCAGTCATTTTTTAAAAGGTGATTTTATTTTTAATAAAAAATTTTATATTATAAATTCATATTTATATAATTTATTATATAATATATAATATATTATATAATAAATATAAAATATATAATATAAATAATAAATATATGTATATCTATTACTTATACATATATATGTATATATATGTATTTGGCACTGAGCATTGAACCCAGGGGCATGCTATTGCTGAGTTACATCCCCACACCTTTTTCTTTTTATTTATTTATTTTGGTGCTGGGGATTGAACCCAGGACCTCATGCATGCTAAGCAAGCACTCTACCACCCTACCACTGAGCCACTTCCACAGCACAATTCAACCATTTAAAAAAATTTTTATTTATTTCTAATTTTTTCTTTATTCTTTTTAGTTCTACATGGCAGTAGAGTCTATTTTGATATATTATACATACATGGAGTATAACTTCCCATTCTTGTGGTTGTACATAATGTGGAGTTTCACTGGTCGTGTATTCATATAGGAACACAGGAAATTGATGTCTGATTCATTCCACTGTCTTTCCTATTCCCATCCCCCTCCCTTTCCTTCGTTTCCCTTTATACTATCCTGTAATCCAATGAACTTCTAACACCACCTCCCCCGCCCCCAGTCTGTTAGCATCTGCATATCAGAGAGAAAATTCGGCCTTTGGTTCTTACAGCTAAGCCATTTTAAAGTATACAGTTCGATGATTTTTAATATATTCTCCCATAAGTGCAACCATCACAATTTTCAAATATTCTCATTACCTCGAAAACCACTTTATATTCTTTGTGTATTACTCTCCTAACAGCCATCCCTCTCCTCAGCCCTAAGAAACCACTAATCTACTTTCTGTCTCTACAGATTTACTTATTTTGAATATTTCATATAAATGGAATAATATAATATGTGGCCTTTTGTCACCTTTTTCTTTCACTTAGCAGAATCTTTTCAGATGATCCACGTTGTAGCATGTATCAGTACTCCATTCCTTTAGATGGCCAAATAATATTCTATTGTATGAATACATCACATTTCGTTTATCCATTCATCAGTTGATGAACATTAATAAGGGTTGCTTCTACCTTTTGGCTCTTATGAATAATACTGCTATGAACATGCAAGTACAAGTTTTTCTGTAGATGTACATTTTTATCTCACTTGGGTTTATAAATGGGAATGGAATTAGTTGGTCCTATGGTAATTCAGTGTTTAACATTTTGAGATTGCCAAATTGGCAAGGCATCTGCATCACTTTATAATCTAACCAGAAATGTACAAAGGCCTCAATTTCTCTACATCCTTCCAATACTTATTATTAACTGACATTTTTTGGAAGGTGGGAATACAAGGGATTGAACCCAGGGCTCATTAACCACTGAGAAACACCCCACCCTTATTATTTTTTATTTTTAAACAGGGTCTAGCTGAGTTGCTTAGGGCCTTGCTAATTCGTTGAGGCTGGTCTTGAACTTGTGATCCTCCTGCCTCAGTCTCTTGAGTTGCTGGAATTGGAGGCTTGGGCCACCAAGCCTAGCTCTATTTTTTTTCCTCATTAAATTTTTGTTTTAATGGGTCTCAAAATTCTGTGATAGATTTTTGGTCAAGTTGTTTCTATTAAAAAGTACTGATTTTAAAAACTAATTACTTAAAACTGCCAAACACAAAAAAACACATGGTCCACAAAACATTCTCCTTTCCTTCTGAAGGTTTTACGATGCATTGTTATCATTAACCAATCTTTTACTATTAAACTTAAATGACCAATTGAGACAAACAGTTCTGAGACCGTTCTTCCACCACTGATAAAGCTTGGGGTGGCAGGTATTAGGGGTAATAATTCATTTAGCCTTCTGAGTTTTCTGGGCAGACTTGGTGACCTTGCCAGCTCCAGCAGCCTTCTTGTCCACTGTTTTGGTGACACCCAGAGCAACTGTCTGCCTCATATCATGAAAAGCAAAACGACCCAGAGCAGGATAGTCAGAGGAGCTCTCAACACACGTGGGCTTTCCTGGAACCCTATCAATGATGGCAGCATCACCAGACTTCAAGAATTTAGGACCTTCTTCCAGCTTCTCACCAGAACAGGGATCAATCTTTTCTTTGAGCTCAGCAAGCTTGCAAGCAATGTGAGCTGTGTGACAATCCAGTACAGGGGCATAGCCAGCACTGATTAGGCCTGCATGGTTCAGGATAATCACCTGAGCAGTGAAACCAGCTTCTTCCATTGGGGAGTCATTTTTGCTGTCACCAGCAACATTGCCACGATGAACATCTTTGACAGACATGTTCTTGACATTGAAGCCCACATTATCTCCAGGAAGAGCTTCACTCAGTGCTTCATGGTGCATTTCAACGGACTTTACTTCAGTTGTGACATTGACTAGAGCAAAGATGACCACCATGCCAGACTTGAGAACTCCAGTCTCTACTGGGTCCACAGGGACAATACCAGTACCACCAATTTTGTAGACATCCTGGAGGGGCAGACGCAAAGGCTTGTCAGTTGGACGTGTTGGTGGCATGACACTGGCATCTGTACAGTTCACTTCCCATCCCTTGAACCAAGGCATGTTAGCACGTGGCTCCAACATGTTGTCACCACTCCAACCAGAAATTGTCACAAATGCTACTGTGTCAGGGTTGTAACCAATTTTCTTAATGTAGGTGCTGACTTCCTTAACGATTTCCTTGTATCTTTTCTGACTATAGGGTGGCTCAGTGGGATCCATTTTGTTACCACCAACAATTAGTTGTTTCACACCCAGTGTGTGAGCCAGAAGGGCACGCTCATGGGTCTGCCTGTTCTTGGAGATACCAGCTTCAAATTCACCAACACCAGCAGCGGCAATCAGAACAGCACAGTCAGCCTGAGATGTGCCTGTAATCATGTTTTTGATAAAGTCTCTGTGTCCTGGGGCATCAATGATAGTCACATAATACTTGCTGGTCTCAAATTTCCGCAGGGAGATGTCAATGGTGATACCACGCTCACGCTCAGCTTTCAGTTTATCCAAGACCCAGGCATACTTGAAGGAGCCCTTTCCCATCTCAGCAGCTTCCTTCTCAAATTTTTCAATGGTTCTTAGGTGGATCCCACCACATTTGTAGATCAGATGGCCAGTAGTGGTAGACTTGCCCGAATCTACGTGTCCGATGACAACGATGTTGATATGAGTCTTTTCCTTTCCCAGTTTGGCTGTGATTTAGTGTTGGTTTTCATGACACCTGTGTTCTGGCAGCAAACCCATTGTGAATTTTTTTTTCTTTTTCTTTTTTTTTGCGGTGCTGGGGATTGAACCCAGGACCTTGTGCTAGACCTTTATTTTATTCATTTATTTATATGTGGTGCTGATAATTGAACCCAATGCCTCACACATGCCAGGCAAGCATTCTGTTACTGAGCCACAACCCTAGCCACACCTGGCTCTATTAACTGATTATAGCCATCTGAGTGGTGTGAGATAGTATCTCATTATGGTTTTGATTTAAATTTCCCTGGTGACTAATGACTGCATCCCTTCATGTGTTTATTCTCCATTTATATATTTCTCTTGGGAGAAATATTCTATTCAGATCATTGGCCCATTTTTAAATACGTTGTCTTTTTATTACTAAATTATAACAGTTTTTTGTACATATTATAGATACAAGTCCCTTATGAGATATATGATTTGCAAAGATTTCCTACCATTCTGTGTGCTGTCATTTCACTTCCTGACTTAAATTCTGCAATATATAAAACATGGCACTTTAAAATTTATAAAACATTTGTTTTTTATAGGACAAAGGTTTTTAACTTTGATCAAATCTGACATATCTGTTTTTTTCTCTTGTTGCTCATATTTTTGGTGCCATAACTAAAGAATTCATTGCCAAATATGAGGTCATGAAGATTTACTCATATTATCATCTAGCAGTTTATAGTTTTAACTTTTTTTTTTTTTATACAAGGGATTAAACCCCAGGGGCACGTAACCACTGAGCTACATCCCAGCCTTTTTTATTTTTTATTTAGAGACAGGGTATCTCTAGGATGCTTAGGGCCTCACTAAGTTGCTAAAGCTGGCTTTGAACTTGCGATCCTCCTGCCTCAGCCTCCTGTGTCACTGGGATTACAGGTTTGCTCCACCATGCCTGGTTATAGTTTCAACTCTTACATTTAGGTCTTTGATCAACTTTGAGTTTTGTTTTTGTTTTTGTACCAGGGATTGAATCCAGGGGCACTTAACAACTAAGCCACATACCCAGCCCTTCTTTTTATTTTTTATTTTGAGACAGGGTCTCATTAGGTTGCTTACAGCCTCACTAAATTGCTGAGACTGGCTTTGAACCTGAAATCCTCCTGCCTCAGCCTCCCAAGTCACGTGATTATAGACAAGCACCACCATGCTGGGTTCCAACTTCTTTCTTTTGCATGTAGATATTCAGTTGTTCCAGCCCAGTTTCTTGGGAAGACTGTTCTTTTACCACTGAATGCACCCTTGTTAAAATAAATAAAAAATCAGTTAACCATTCCACCAGAAGACTCCTAGAGCTGATACATGAATTTAGCAAAGTAGCAGGATACAAGATGAACACTCATAAATCAATAGCTTCTCTATACTCTAACAGCAATTCAGCTGAGAAAGAAATCAGGAAAACCATCCTCTTAATATCCTCAAACCAAAGCAAAACAAAAAACTTGGGAATTAATCTAACCAAGAAAGTAAAAGAGATCTACAATGAAAACTACAGAACACTGAAGAAAGAAATTGAAGATCTCAGAAGATGGAAAGCCTTCCATGTTCTTGGATAGACAGAATTAATATTGTCAAAATGACCATACAACCAAAAGCAATATACAGGTTCAATGCAATCTCCATCAAAATATCAGTGACAATCACAGAACTAGGAGAAAACTGTCTTAAAATTCACTTGGAAGAATAAGAGACCTAGAATAGCTAAAGCAAGTCTGAGTAAGAAAATTGATGCAGGAGGCATCACAATACTTGATCTCAAATTATACTACAGAGCTATAGTAGCAAAAACAGCATGGTATTGGGATCAAAATAGATATGAAGACCAATGGAACAGAATAGTAGACACAGAGACAAAGTCGCATGTTTAGAGCCATCTGATATGTGACAAAAGTGCCAAAAATATATATTGGAAAAAAGACAGCCTTTTAAACTAATGGTTTTGGGAAAACTGGAAATCCATATGTAGAAAAATGAAATTAGATCCCTAAATTTCACTCTGCACAAAAGTCAGATCAAAAGGATCAAAGACTTAGGAATTAGACAAGAAAACTTGCAACTGCTAGAAGAAAACATAGGGTCAATACTCCATCATATTGGGGAGGCACAAAATTCCTCAGTAAGACCCCTAAAATTCGAGAAATAAACCAAGAATCAGTAAGTGCTTCTGTACAACAAAAGAAATGATTAAGAGAGTGAAGAGAGAGCCTATGAAATGGGAAAAAATTTTGCCACAAATAACCCAATTAATAAATGGACAAAAGAACTAAATAGAAACTTCTCAAAAGAAGCAGTGCAAGTGGTCAACAAATATATGAAAAAAATGATCAACATCTTTAGCAATCATGGAAATACCAATCAGAACTACACTAAAATTTTATCTCACTCTAGTCAGAATGGCAATTATCAAGAATACAAGTAACAGGGCTGGAGTTGTAGCTCAGTGGTGGAGTATTTGCCTAGCATGTGGAGACACTGGGTTTGATCCTCAGCACCACATAAAAAGAAATAAATAAAAAAGGTATCGTGTCCATCTACAACTAAACAAAAAAATTAAAAAAGGAATATAAGTAACAATAAATACTGGGGAGGATGTGGGGGAAAAAGGCAAACTCTTGCATTGTTGGTGAGATTGCATATTAGTGCAATCACTTTGGACAGCAGTGTGGTGATTCCTCAAAAAACTAGGAATGGAACACCATATGACCCAGCTATCCCATTCCTTTTATCCAAAAGAAATAAAATCAGCATTCTGCAGCAATACAGGCACTATAATGTTTATAGCGGCATAATTCACAATAGACAAATGATGGAATTAACCCAGATGCCTGTCAATGGATGAATGGATCAAGAAAATGTGGCATTTATACACAGAGTTTTACTCACCCATAAACAAGAATGAAATTATAGCATTTGCAGGTAAATGGATGGAAATGGAGGACATCATGCTAAGTGAAGTAAGCCCGACTGAAAATCATGGGTCGAATGTTTTCTCTTACATATGGAAACTAGAGCAAGACATTGGAAAGAAGTAAGTGGGGAGAGGGGATTGGATATCATAAAGATATAGGGAAGATCAGAGGAATAGAAGTAAGAATGAGAGGGAGGGAGGAAGGGAAAGGGAAAGAAATATGGAGTGAAATTAACAAAATCATCTTATACATATAAAAATGTACCAAAGATAATTTCACCTTTATGTATATCTCTATGTATATGTAGAAAGTAACAAAAATAAATAAAGAGCTGGCCAGGTGTGGTGGCACATGCCTGTAATTCCTGTGACTTGGGCGGCTGAGGCAGGAGGATCACGAGTTCAAAGCCAGCCTCAGCAACTTAGCAAGGCCCTAAGCAACTCAGTGAGACCCTGTCTCTAAATAAAATACAAAATAGGGCTGGGGATGTGACTCAGTGGTTAAATGCCCCTGGTTCAATCCCTGGAAGGTCCCCCCACCAACCCTGCACAAAAAGAAAGAAAGAAAGAAGTGAAAGGAAGATCAATGGAGTATAGAAGGGAGAAAAGGAGGAGGGAGGTGGATGAGGAGAAAAGAGGGTGGGGAATGGCATTGAAATCAGATTTCTTGTTTATATAATTTTGTCAAAAGGATCTCAAATAATATTTATAATTATAATGCTCTAAAAACACACACACACACACACAAATCAGTACACCATAGACCCATGAGTTTATTTCTGGATTCTCAATTCTGTTCCATTGACCTATATTTCTATTCTTGAACCAGCACTCCACATTTTTTTTTTATTACTGTAGCTTTGTAGTAAGTTTGAAAAAGGGGATTGTGAATCCTACAATATTGTTTTTTTTCAAGATCATTTTGGTTAATGTGGCTCCTTTGAAATTCCATACAAATTTTACAATCAGCTGATTAATTTCTACAAAGAAGACAATTAGAATTCAGATAGGGACTATGTTCAAACTTAAAATACAAACCTCTTTACAACAATAATTTTATTAAACCATGAACATAACATGATTTTCCATATTTAGGTCTTCTTCAATTTCTTTTAGTGATGTTTTATAGATTTCAGAGTATAATTTTTGTACTTCTTTTGTTAATTTGTTTCTAGGTTTCTCCTCCACCTCCTCCTCCTTTTCTCCTTCTCCTTCTTCTTCACTGAGAATTACACCCAGGGTTGATCTACCACTGAGCTACATCCCCAGCCCTTTTAAAATGTCATTTTGAGACAGGGTCTGACCTTAAACTTGCCATCCTCCTGCCTCAGCCTGTTGTGTCACTCCACCACACTTGGCTATTTTTAAAATTTTTCTTGATGGTATTATAAATAGAATTGTTTTCTTAGTTTCACTTCAGATTGTTCATTTCAAGTATGGAAAAAAATTGACTTGTTTGTTATCTTGTATCTGCATTCTATATGAACTTGTTATTATACAGTAATAGATTTTTTAGTGAATTCCTTAGGATTTTTGTATCAAAGATGTTATCTGTATAAAGAGATCATTTTACTTCTTCCTTTCCAAGCTAGATGCATTCTTAATATTTTTTAGATGTTGATAGACTTTTATTTTATTCATTTATTTATATGTGGTGTTGAGAATCAAACCCAGTGCCTCACACATGCTAGGCAAGCGCTCTACAACTGAGCCACAACCCCAGTCCCTAGATGCATTTTTTTAATTGCCTAATTTGCCTGGTTAGAACCTCAAGTACAATATTGAATAGAATATTGAATAGATATCCTAGTCTTTTCTTAATTCTAAAAAGAAAGCATCCTGCTTTTTACCATTAAATATAATGGTAACCATGGATTTTGCGGATGACTTTTATTAGGTTGAGAAAGTTACCTTCTATTTCTAGTGTGAGTGTTTGTTTTATGAAAGGGTGTTGGATTTTTTTCAAATGCTCTTTCTGAGGTGAGAGATTAGGTTATTGTGTGGATGTCTTTCATATCCTTTAATATAGGCACTTATAGTTAAAATTTCCTCTAAGTACTGCTTTAGTGGCATTCTTTAAGTATTAGTAAGTTGCAAATGCATTTTCACTAATCCATTGGTCTTCCTTTTATTTATTCATTTGTTTTCTAAATCGATACATTATAGTTATATATAAAATTGTAGTGCATTATGGTATATTCATACATACACATAGTATAATTTGGTCAATTTACTTCCCCAATTCTTTCCCTTTCCCTCCTCTTCTTCATCCCTCATGGACCCCACTTCTTCTCTACTAATCTCCTGTTTTAGTCAGCTTTTTCACCACTGTGACCAAAAGACTTGACAAGAACAATTTTAGAGGAGGAAGTTTATTTGGAGGCTCATGGTTTCAGAGATCTGTCAATAGACAGCCAGCTCCATTCCTTGGGGCTCAAGGTGAGGCAGATCATTATGGGTGTGGCAGAGGATA
>JAJEJO010004762.1:95797-113430 GCA_020662805.1 Glaucomys volans
GAGGCCCTAAGCAACTCAGTGAGACCCTGTCTCTAAATAAAATACAAAATAGGGCTGGGGATGTGGCTCAGTGACCGAGTGTCCCTGAGTTCAATCCCTGGTTCCAAGAAAAAAAAAAAAAGAATGATGTTCTACAGTTCCATCCATTTACCAACAAACGTCATAATTCTATTTTTCTTTATTACTAAGTAAAACTCCATTGTGTATATATACCACATTTTCTTTAACCATTTGTCTATTGATGGGCACGGAGGTTGGTTCCATAACTTGGCTATTGTGGATTGTGCTGCTATGAACATTGGAATGCATATACCACTACAGTATGTTGATTTTAGTTCTTTTGGATAAATACTGAGGAGTGGGATAGCTGGTGTTTCCATTCCTAGTCTTTTGAGAAATCCTCATTGAAAGCTCGCAGGCAGTGGGTGGCCAAAGATGTAAGCTCACGGGAGCAGGTCTGGGACCACCAGAGTCAGACGAAAGTAGTTAAACCAAGATTTATTAGAGTCTGTGTCCCAGGCGAAATCTCCAGCCCCCCGGGGTGAAAGTCTGGGTGGGAGAGCCAGAAGAAATCGCATGTGGCTTTGGCTGCTTAGGGTTTTTATACAGGGGAAGGGGCTAGGGGGTCCTGCCCAGGAAAAGGTGGACCAAGGTGGATGTCAGGGTCAGCAGGTCTGCCTGATTGGTTATTTCTGGAGCAGTGTGTTGCTAGGTGTCCTTGCTCCCTCCTCCTGCAGCCGCCCAAATCCAACCTGACACTCATACTGCTTTCCATAGTTTCCATCATTTCACTAATTTGCAGTCCTACCAACAATGTGTATGTTTACCCCCACATCTTCTCCAATTATAATTATTTGTATTCTTGATGGTTGCCATTCTAACTAGGGTGAGATGAAAGCTCGATGTAATTTTGATTTGCATTTCCCTTATTGCTAAGGATGTTGAACATTTCTTAATATATTTGTTGGCCATTTGTATTTCATCTTCTGATAAAAGTCTCTTGAAATTTTTGCCCATTTATTGAGTGGGTTATTAGGAGGTTTTTTTGGTGCGAAGTTTTTTGATTTCTTTATATATTCTGGTTATTAGGTTATTAATTCCCTGTGGAAGAGTAGCTGGCAAAAATTTTCTACCATTCTGTAGGCTCCCTATTTATGCTCTTAAGTTTCCTTTGCTGTGTAGAAGGTTTTAAATTTAATGCCATCCCACGTATTTATTCTTGGTTTTATCTCTTGAGCTTTAGGAGTCTTTATTAAGGAAGTCGATGCCTGCACCAATGTGTTGGAGTGTTGTCCCTATGTTTTCTTTTAGTAGTTTTTATCGTTTCTAGTCTAATTCCTGGGTCTGTGATCCACTTTGATTTGAATTTTATGGAGGGTGAGAGATAGGGATCTAGTTTCATTCTTCTATATATGGATAACCAGTTTTCCCACTACCATTTGTTTAAAAGGCTGTTTTTTTCTCCAACATATGCTTTTGGCACCTTTGTCAAGGATCAGATGAATGTATTTATGTGAATTTGTCTCTGTGTCTTCTAGTTTATTCCATTAGTCTTCATTTTTGTTTTGATGCTAATGCTATGCTGTTTTTATTACTATACTTCTTCAAGTATAATTTCAGATCAGGTATTACGATGCCGCCAGCCTCTCTCTCATTGCTCAGGATGCTTTGGCTATTCACCATTTCTTATTTGTTTGATTTCTTGGGATGAGTTGTTAGACCTGATTCATTGGGATCCCTAGTGCCAGGCCGTTGGCCTAGAATTCCAGTAACAGTATTTCTTATAAGGTGGATCTGATAACAACACATTTTCTCAGTTTTTGTTTATTTGAGAATGTCTTTATTTTATCTTTATTTTTGTAAGTTGGCTTTGCATGATATAGAATTCTTGGTTGATAGGTTTTTTTTTTTCTTTGAGCACTTTGAAGATAGTTCTCCACCTCTAACCCAGGGCTTGTTGCTTGTTATTATGTGCTTGTTTTTGTTTTTCCCCTGTGACTGATTAGATTATTTTAGTGAAGTCTACTCCCCCACAAGAAACCTCTGAGTTGCTCCTCTGGGCCACAGCCTTGGGTTTGCCCCTAGTCACCCTGAGATGACAGTGGTTTAGATCAGCCTCTCTTTAATTGTCTCTTTCCTCCGACCACATCCAGCTGTTAAGATCCACTGATTGCTGGCTGATTGCTTTATTGTTTTCAATAATGTCTTGAGGCACAAGTTGTTCCAGTGTCCTTGGAAAGATAGTTCTCATGGTTAATGTTTGATATTTGTTCTGATCCTAGGAGAGTACCTCCTAGCTATTTCCTTCCCTGTTCCTCTCCAGCAAACTAGCAGCCTATAGATTTGCCTATATCCCCAATGAACCTACCAATCTCTTCCTGGTTGCCTTTTACCACGACCTCCACTATCATTATTATTATTATTATTATTATTATTATTATTATTGTATTGGGGATTGAATCCAGGGCCTTGCAAATGGTAGGCAAGTACTCTGTCACTGAGCTATATCCTCAGCCCATTGACTATTGTTGAGAGTGCCTTACAAATGAACTTCTCTAAATTTGACTACAAGTGAAGCAAGTTCCCCCGAGAAGATATTCAGAGTCTTCTGTTTTACAGCCTGTCTTTCCCACTAAGGCAAAATTTCTGATCCATGGTTCTGGAACTCTGAGTGGAAACAATACGTGCATTTCCCTGAATGCTCTCTCTTTTAGAAGCTGAGTGATGAGTATGGAGGGGCAGTAGCCTTAGGTCTTCTCAACTTTCCTCTCCCCACATGGAACCACATGCAAGGATGATCAAGGCCCCAGTAATATCAGTGGTGTTACACCTAAGGTAGAACCTCCATTTCACAAAGGAAGATTGGTGGAAGAAAGTAGCCCCTATCTCTTGATTGTGCTTGTCAGGAACTTAGCCTCAGCAGCAGGTAGCTGGAGACAAGATGAGAAATGCTCATATACTGCCCCTCCCAAGAAGCAAGCCCTCTGAATAGGAGCTGGGGGAAGAGTGGGAGCCCTGTATACTTGGCTATAGCAGTCTAAGCCCAGATGGGGAAGGGAAGAAATTTTTGATGTAAATATCACAGACTCTCTCTGTCCTTACCAAGTTTTAATAGATTTTCTTGAATAAATGTTTCTTCATTTGTTGCCCTTAGGACTGAAGAGAGAGGCTGTGCCCTGCTGAGTTAGTCCCTGATGTATAGAGCAGTGGTTCTCAGACTGTGCCTAACCTTGAGTTGCTCCATTTTATAAAGCAGTAGTTTGCCATGAGTTACTCCATTTTGAGTATAAGTACTGAGGCAGAATGACTCTACACCTTCCTAATGCAGCCATAAGGCGCAAACTGATAAATAAAATAATCATGCTAATAAAAATGACCACCTGTGAATTTATCAGATTAATTAGAAGCACATGGATACATGGGCATATCAAATTCATGTCAGAAAAACCAGGCCCTTGAGCTTATTGAACACATCAGAGCATTGCATGAAGCAACTCCCTCATCTGAGGTCCATAAAAGGAGAAGCGCCCTGAAACTGGACACAACGGCACAACTGACCCCATCACCTGGTTACTCAAAGTGGGCCTTGCCCAGAAAAATCGCCACAGAGATAAACCTCTGGCTCTGTCCCTCCGGACTTCAGCACAGTGTGATTTCTCCTGCCCATGCTGACCAAGAGGCCTACTCCAAGCGGACACCTTAAGCTGACACTCTGAAACCGCTGTCCACCCAGACCCTGGCCTAGAATAAGTTTCATGGTTTGACAGCTCTGTGCCCCCAAACAAGTTCTTTGACTGGTTCATAATCTTATCAGACCACCTACAGTGACTCTTTGCATTTGTATCTGTTCTTTGGGTTTGCTCTCATTTCAGCCTCCTGAACCCCTGGGTCCACCTTCTTAGCCTTTCTGTAAATATATATATATTTGTGCAAAGTATGATGTGTGATTTGAGTGCTATAGATATTAATAGTTAAGATTGGAATAAAAGAACCTGTA
Organism: Glaucomys volans; assembly: GCA_020662805.1. Taxonomy (NCBI): domain Eukaryota; kingdom Metazoa; phylum Chordata; class Mammalia; order Rodentia; family Sciuridae; genus Glaucomys; species Glaucomys volans. The sequence goes on from JAJEJO010004762.1 coordinate 99,795, forward strand.
ATTACCCAGCTTATGACTATCAGGTGACCCACAAATATTTGGTGATTGCAGCCTCTGAAAGTGGTGTAGCCTATGAATTTATTGTAATTCAATAAATTCTAACACAGTGGAAAGAAAAACATGTTTAGTCTATGTTAATGACATTGCTCAGCTCAAAAGGAGGATCATTTCCAGAGGCTTCAAACTATTGATCTCTCTCTCTCTCTCTTTTTTTTTTTTTTTTTTTGTAAAGACAAGCTTCACTAGTTTCTCTGGGGCATGCAGAACTTTTCCTGCTGTCATCCTGGAAGGGGTAAAATCCTTGCATTGCCTTTGATATTTACATTGATTCATGATTATTGATTTTAAGTATTTTTCTCCTTTAGGCAAAAGTCAGGGTGATAAATTGTATTCCGTGTGACATAATACCTCAGTAGGCTCAATTACCTTGATACATTAGTAAGTCAGTTGGAAGAATTTCCATGAAAAAGGAACCACAGCTAGTGGGTTAACGTGGAATGAGAACCATGGACAAAACATGGTATTTGGGTGAAAAACTCACAGTTCCAATACAGTGTCACAATAATGTAGACTATATTTATCTTCTCTCTTTTTAAATATTATGTGTATTAAAAAGTTACAATATTTTATTAAGTCATTATCATGCCAAATGCACCCAGAGTGGACAGAACAACAACTTCTGTTCAGCACCAAGGTTTAAAAAACCTCAATCTCTTTCCCTTCTTCCTAGCTGTTACTGTTGGGGTGTCCAATTGAAGTCAGGTTCTTGGTGTCCTGAACAAAGAATTGAGCAAGACACATAGACATAACAGGCAGAATACAGATTTATTGAAGGTGAAGACAACACTCCATTAGGTAGAGAGGAGTGGGCCCATCCAGAGAGAGAGAGAGAGAGAGAGAGAGAGAGAGAGATAGGCTCAAGGCCTCAATATCTGGAAATTAGGGTCTTATATCCTGAGCTGTGAGGTCTTCTCTTCCCTTATAGGGACCTGATTGAAGGCCTTGATCCATTTGCTCCCATTGGTACCTTACGACTAGAATATTTTCCAATTTTCCCCCCATTGGTTACTTTGGAAAACCTAATTAGAATACTGGCCACTTTACCCCCACTGGTCATTTTAAAATTCGAATCTATGGCAGGAGTTGTCATGGTGATAAGTTCTCAGTGTCAGGAGTTGTCATGGTAATAGGATTTACTGCAAACAGGGACATGACTTGTCTCCTTGTCTTATCCTTTAGAGGCTTCTTTCCTATACTCTGTCTCCGCCATCTTGGTGTCCCTGAACTCTTACCTAACAGCCACCCTATTTGGCATCCTCTTAACCCCTATTATGTTCCTTCTTTTGAGATAAAATTTTAATAACCAATTTATATAATGGTTTGACTTAGGCCATGGACTTGTTGAGTAGCCAACTTTGAAAATATGTTTTTCAGGAAGAATTGTTATTTTAATAGCATTGACTCTTTCTGGCAGGGTTTTCTTCCTAGACAATGAGTTTTGAATAGTTCACAATTGGGGACCCAGATTGAACTTGAAGGGTTTGCTTACCCTGAAGGTTTATAAAATCTGCTCTGTATTTACTCCTTATTGGAGATGATCAAAATGACTTTGTGTTTTAGTTCTTTCTCCTCTTTTTAATTTTTTTTCTTTTTGTGGTACTAGGGATTGAACACAGGTCCACTCTAGCACTGAGCTACATCTTCAGCCTTTTTATTCTGACTCTAAGTTGTCCAGGCTGGCCTCTAATTTGTCATCCTTCTGCCTCAGCCTCCCAAGTAGCTGGGGTTACAGGTATGTGCCACCATGCCAGTTCTCTCCTATTAATAAACCTTTTCCTGGGGCTGAGGATGTAGCTTAGTAGTAGAGCAATTAACCTAGCATGTGTGAGGCCCTAGGTTCAGTCCCCAGCACTACAAAATAATGACATTAAAATAAAATAAAATTGGAGACTAGAAATCGAAGAGAAAGATTGCCATTGCTCTAGTTCTTTGAAATCATTGTCCTATGGCATGAAGTAATGAATTAATTTATCACAAATGATTACTTCTTGGGGCTGAGGTTGTGGCTCAGTGGCAGAGTGAGGCACTGAGTTCGATCAATCCTCAGCACCACATAAAAACAAATAAATAAAATAAAATTTAAATTCTTTAAAAATGATTACTTCTTGGTCCAAGTTATGGTTGGTCATATGTTTGAAATAAATACCAGTCAAATCATACACATGCATTGCAGCTATACTAGTAAGTGCAACAGAATGCAAAAAAAAGTCTTCAAAGACAGTCTCCTCTGAGACATATTTCAGTGGAAAAAAAGGGAATATATGGCTTCCTAAGACTGCACACCAGAAATGACATGAGCATTAATGACATTCTTTTTCCTGAACAAAAAGAATGCAAGTGCAGATGGGCAGAGCAGGTAGGCCTTTGTGCCAGTTGCCTGGTTGATTCTGAGATTTCACTTTAACTCCTTGAACTCTCAGGAGACTTTCTTCTCAAGCTATGCTTGGATGAAAATAAATAAATAAAACAAAGACCAAATAAATCTCAGTGCACTTCCTTTTTGTTTGTTTGTTTTTGTTTTTTAAATCAATTCCCTACTAGAGAAAAGTCCCTGGTGACATGGCTAGTAGGCAACAAAAGCCTCTGGAGAATTGCTGTTTCCTTCCAAAGATTTCTTTTTTCTTTTGGTGAAGGTTTCAAAAGTCACCCTCTGGAAAAGTGTTTTCAAAAAAATAAACTGATAACAAATGTCAATATCTTAATATTCTATTAAAATACCAATGGATTTCTTTCAGGTATGGTTCGGTTGTTTTAGGTCCAGAGAAGTACTAATTTTTGTTATTTGCAATGCAAGCACTCACAGAGAGCTGTAGGCACACAGTTATATTTAAAATGAATATTATTTAAGTATTGAAGAGTATGGAATTATATTCATTGAAACATAATTAAAGTACAGAGACATATAATAATAAGTGGGTGGAAGTATGTGCAATAATAATTCAAGGTAATCACTGCATTATAATTGTGGTGCAGATTAGAGCAGAATATAATAAGGTCTACCTCTAATGAGAGCACTTTCATTCTGAACCAGATTAGAAGCAAAGGATACTTCAGAGAAGTGCCAGTTCCCATTCTTACTATAGAAGTAGGTAAAAGTGATGTTTGGAAAAAATTCTAACAAGTTTAGGAATAGCTGGTGAGATGAGAGATAAGAATTCCAAACTCTCACTCCATCACTTCGTTGGGTGTCTCTATGCTAAATCTGAGCTAATAAGTCCTGAGTGAACCACAAGAGTCTCTCTCAGTCCACCTCTATCTGCCCTATCTTAGCTCATGTTATTTCTTCACAAAGACCTGCCACTCCTGCCAAATGTCCTTGGCCTTGGCACTGAAAATGCTATGAACACTTCCTTCAGAACATGTATGGCAGGGCCATTTAGTGCTATTTGAGACTTGGTGAAATGAGAGCCCAGGAGTTGGGGAGTTAATTAGTCAGATTGTTCTGAGCTTCTCTGGCTCAGGTCACCCTATCACTGCATCTGTCTGCACCTTGAATTCCTAGTTCTTTTTTTTTTTTTTTCTAATTTTTTAAATTAGAGCTTTATGGTTATACATAGTAGTTGAGTTCATCCTGACAAACTTATACATGCATGGAATTCAATTTCAGTTCATGATCCCCTCTTTTTCCTTCTGTTCTCCTTCCCCTCCACTCACTCCCATTCTCCTTCCTCTACTCTACTACACTTCCTTTTGATCAGCTATTTATTTATATTTGGTTGGTTCTTTTTACTTATACATAAAGGTAAAATTCCCTGTAGTGTATTCATGTATGCACATGATGTGATTTTTTGTTTTTAAATTTAATTGCTACTTCTGACTTTTGGCCACTCTATCTACCCCAACAGAAAGGCTGCCAAGGCCCTCTTGTATGAGACAATGATACCCTGTTTGGGCTTTCTTAAATCAGTGCCAAGATTCTTTTGGACATTTCCTACATCCTGGTTATGGCTCTGCCTGTTAGGCACCTGGTCGACCTGAGTGGTTAGGAACATAGAGTTTAAAGGGTTAATTCTATAGACTGAGACGAAATGCTAACTCTCAACATGTCTTTCTTCAAAGCTGCTCATACGAGGCCATTCTGACCCAGCTGTGGTTTAAAAAGAGAGCAGTGCATTACAACCCTTGACTAATGAGCTTGTTATTTCCAGAGTTGTTCTTCCTTCTTGAGGGTGAAGGAGATATGTCCCAAAATTCCTCCTCCAATAATAAAAAAAAAAGCCTACAAGTACACTGATCTGGTCTGGGCCCAGATGCAAGAGGGCCTTTGTGACCTTCATTCAAATCAGAATGATAGAATTGCTGGTAAGTAGAAACATGCGCAGCAGGGACTTAAAAATCTGCTGTGATCCTGTTGTTCCGCACCGAACAACAAAGGTTGGGTGCCCTCCCTGGACCAGCCAGAGGGGGCACGGGGGTCAAACAGGATGGTGAGTGTCGACGGCTGAAAAACGCACACCAGCCGGGAGTCTGTCCAGCAGAATCTCAGTTTAATGGGGAGGTGAAACAGGTATATGAAAAGGGAGCGAGGGGAGGAGATACAGGCGGGGGCCAATCATTTTAAAGGTCAACAGCACATGCAGTATACAGCAAGGCCTGCAGGGCAGAGGCCTGCTAAGATGTAAAGCTGCTCAGGTTCATGGAAGTTGAATGAGCCAATCCTGGGCCGCCACCTTGGTGGTACCCCGAGTGGGGGAGGCTTTTGCCCCGAGGGTGGTGTTGTTGCGGTCGCCATTTTAAGGTGTGTCCTTACATGATCCTACGGTCAAGAGGTAGTGCTTGGGCAGGATTCTCTAAAAAACTCCCCTTCTACCCCAGTAAAACTGAACTCACAAAGAAATGTTGTCTCTCTTTTCTGAGACGACCCACTCTTTCCCTTGTGGGTTCTTGACCCCTCTTCTTTTTCTCTGCTAATAAACTTTGCTATAATTTAAGTCTTGTGTCTTGCTTGAAATCCTCTCATGCCAAGACTTAAGAGCTGAGAACACAATGCAATCGGTAGTAAGATCATATTTCAGGTATTATCTTATCTCCATTATCATGCTCAGTCCTGAATTACCCAGACCCCTAACTTTTCCTCCTAATTCCCAGGCAAGAGTTTCTTCCCTATTCCTCTGGGAGCTCTTAGGTCTCAAAAATGACTCCTACCCCTGAATTTCTTCAATTGTCTGTGGGACTCTTAGAACAATTAGTGGGTAGATACTGAAGTAATATAGCACATTCATGTCTTTCCAATAATATTGTAAGCTCTCCATGAAGAGAATTCCTTCAAGACTTGAGTCTTGGTGCCCTCAGTGTGGGTACAGTGCCCACTGGCTAGAGGTAACTCTACAGAGAGGCAGTTAAGAGTGTGGCCTCTACATGAGATTCATTGCAAAGGGGAATATTAAGGATACCACTTAATCATGTGATCAAAGGTTATATCACCAGCCATGGGATAAACTGACACCTGTGCTTCCTGATACACTACACAAAGAAGGATGCAGCATCATGTGGCACTCTTAACAAAAAATGGATAATCTGAATCTAAAGAGGAGGGAACATCAGACAAACCAAACTGAGGAATATTCTATAAAATGATTGGCCTGTATTCTTTCTTTTTTTGTTAGTGGGGATTGAACCTAGGGGAGCTTAATCACTGAGCTATACCCCCAGTCCCTTTTTATTTTTTATTTTGAGACAGGGTCTAGCTAAATTACTGAGGTTGGTCTCAAACTTGCAATACTCCTGCCTCAGCCTCTCAAGTCACTGGGATTATAGGCATGTGCCACTACACCCGGCTGACCTGTACTCTTCAGCCATTTCAAGATCATGAAAGAAAAAGAAAGACTGAGGAGTATTCAAAATTAAAAAAGACTAAACTAGGCTGGGCAAGGTGGTACACACCTGTAGTCCCAGCAGTTTGGGAGGCTGAAGCAGGAGGATCGTGAACTCAAAACCAGCTTCAGCAAAAGCAAGGTGCTAAGCAACTCAGTGTGACCCTATCTCTAAATAAAATACAAAAGAGGGTTGGGGATGTGGCTCAGTGGTCGAGTGACCCTGAGTTCAATTCCCAGTGCCAAAGGAAAAAAAAAAAAGGAAAGAAAAGAAAGGACTAAAGTAATGTGATAATTGAATGCAATGTGTAATCACAGATTTGTTCCTAGACTGGAAGATTTGATTCTATAATAGGCACAAGTAGAAAAATGGACAGAATCCAAATAAAATCTGAAGATCTGATAATAGTATTATTTCAATGTTAATCGACAGTACAGTGACAATTGTACTGTATTTATGCAAAAGAATGTCCTTGTTTTGAAGAAACACACACTGAAGTATTTAGGGGTAAAGAAACTTCATGTCTGCCATCTACTCACAAATAGTTAAAAAAAGATGATTGTATGTATTAGATATGTATGTAATGTATTCACACATATAAATGTGTGTGTGCCCATGTATGTATATGATACATATAACATACACACAAAGAAAAGGATAAAGCAAATTATGGCAGAATATTGACATTTGGAGAATCTGAGGACAGGATATATAGAATTCTTAATAATATTCTTACAATTTGAATTCTGAAATTATGTCAAAATAAGTTTTTGTTGATTTTTATTTTTTGTAGTATGAAGTCTGGTATCAGGCTTACTGAATTGGAATCCATGTTCTTCCACTTACCAGTTACATGACCTTAGATAAGCTACTTAATGCCTGCTGTATTCTGTTTCTTTGTCTATATTATGAGTACAGGACTGACCTGGGCAGGCTGTGAGAATTAAGCACTGTGAAACGCTGCTCATCATGGTGCTTGGTCAGAGGAAGCTCCTGGTGAAAGATAGGTTCCATTATTAAATGACCCAGTCCATGTTTCCCTCTGCTTATGATAAGGATGATATTGAAGAGTTCTGAATTTCTAGGATCAGGAAGGTACACCATAAGTCATGAATCTCTTGCCTATTTCCAAGTGGTCTACCCAGTTGCTACGACCACTAGGGAGCCCTTGTCCATAATTTTTAAGATCATTACAATGGATTAAATGGAGTGAAGGAGCCAGGCATCGTGGCATGCTTATAATCCCTGTGACTTGCAGAGCTGGAGCAGGAGGATCATGAGTTTGAGGCCAGCCTCAGTAACTTAGGGAGACTCTCTCTCCAAATAAATAATAAAAAGGACTGGGGATGTAGCTCAGTGGTAGATCATCATGGGTTAAATCCCCAATACTAAAATAAATAAATAAAAAGTAAATAAAAAGAGGGCTTAGTTAGTTTTGGACTTTAATCCAGGATTCAAACACAATAAATAGGTTGATCACCCTACAAGTAGGGAATGTGTCAGACCCATTAGGACTCCATCAGACCCATTCCCAGGATGAGCTTTAATATATTCCTAGGTGTATCCTGTGTGCTTTTTTACTGGATGCAGAAATCTTCCCTCCTTTTTTAGCCATGGGGGTTCTAGTCTTGACAGAACTGTTCTGAATAGTCCCAAATATCATTTGTTTTGTTGTTCCTGAGAGCTAAATTCAGAATGCTCCCTATATGGAAGTGAGAGGAATACTTCTAGAATCATCGAGACCAAGATCCTTATTTTTCTAAACCTGAAACCAAAACCCAGAAAGTTGATGAGACATATTTGAGATTACTCCATGGGCTCTAGCACAGAGAGGGCTGGAACAAGTTTCTGAATTCTCTTGTCATTATCCTTTTCGCTGTGTCACATGGCTTCACAGCTCTGTAGTTGGTATAGTCAAGGAATTCAGAGAGAAGCAGATTTGATGGAACCACAGGAATAGTTGGCAATACTCCCTTATCAGAGGCTGTGTCAGTCAGAACTTGAGGGCTTCTATGCTGAAACACTGTGAGGACCCCATGTCATGGCAGTATGGGAAAAGTGAGACAGCAAAATTTGTTGCTGTTTGGGTAATAGCTCTCTGTAGGCCCAGGTAGTGAATTTAATATTTCCTCAATTTTAGTCATAATTCTACTTTACTGACCCAAATAAAGCATTTGGATTTCATCACACAATTTGCTCCCCTGGTTTCTTTTTCTTCTTGTGCGTGTGTGTGTGTGTGTGTGTGTGTGTGTGTTACTAGGGATGGAATCTAGGGCTTTGTGCATGCCAGACAAGCTCTTTACCACTGAACTAAATCCCAAGGCTGTCCCTGATTTTTATATCCTCTTTTTTATTTTCTTAAAAGGCTCATTATCACTTTCTCCAGTCCAAATTTCTGCCACATTGCTTCACTAAATTTCTAGTTTCTGCTTTCCTTTGACCACCTTGGACTTGAGATGTTAAGTGTAGCTTCAATGTGGAAGTTGACAGCTAACCTTGACTAATTCAGGCAGTAAACACCTCAGCATACATACTGATCTCAAAGAAAAAACTTGGAGTACTCAGAGAGAGGGAGGGTTTGGACATTTTATTACTCTTGTGTTCCTCAGTGAAAGGAGGCCAGGACAAAATGGAGGGCCCCACAAGCAGAGGAAATATGCAGGATCAGTTGCATGCCCACTGTGCAGATGGATTTCTTCAGATGTTTTAGATACATTCTTTTCCTTTATGACCAAGGTCACTTTGCTTTTATCTATACCTAAAGCTTGGAGACAAGGGAAGTGGACAGTTTTCCCTCTTAATTTCCTTCCTTATCATATTCTTTAGAGGCCTTCTTATCTTGCCCCCTGGAACAACAAGCTATCCTAGGCACCAACTAGTGTTTACCCCAGTGCTGTACAAATAAAATTCAGAGTTACTTTTGTTATTGATTAATAAAACTGTTTCCAAAACAACTTGAATGTAGCCTTTAAAAAGTATAGACTCTTGGAGTTGGACATTTCTTCAGAGCTCATCTTACTCAGTGAGGAAATTTATTGTTGCCTCTGACATCTGCAAGTTGGGGCAATTAAGTTTTATCAAATCCTCCTGGAAGGAAGGCAATAAAATTAACATAGAAAAAATAAGAAACTGAGAGTCTGGAAAATTGCTTTTTCTTTTCAATGTATGGCTGTGAATTTGAGGGAGGGTCTCCTCACTAAAGAACTAAGGGAGAAACTGATAGCAACCAAATTCTAGAATGCTAAAAAAAAGAAAAGAAAAGAGAAGAAAAGAAATCTGTTTTGACTGAAACATTCACCCAAAAGAGAGCAAAGCAGATTTCTGAATTTACTATGAGGCTTGTGTTATTTGCTTGGCAAGGTGTTAAGACACATTTTAGAATCTTGCATAGGCATCCAATGCAAGCAAGCATCTTTAATTTGAGAAGTGTGTGTGTGTGTGTGTGTGTGTGTGTGTGATATTCCATATTATCAGGAATGAGCACCTCTGAATTTGAATTGAAAAACACTGGTATTTTAGAAAAATCAAATAAACATATCCAAAATCTAGAATCTTTACTCTCAGCTCCTTGATCTGAAGGTATTCTCTTAAGGAAACTATTTAGATACCTAAGCTCTTAGATTCTGCCTTGGTAAAAGTAATGTTTTTCTGTATAGAAAAATCATAAAAGTCTAAGATAATTTAACTTTTCCTTTCAATTTAATGTGAAAAAATTCTGCTAGAAATGGGGAGCTTTTGCTTTTAGTATTCTTTGGCTTCCAGCAGAGGTATAGAGTCTGCTATTTGTCCTCAGAGCAGACACCCAGGGGGAGAGGATTCCCAGTCAGCAGTCTTCAACTCTTTCTCTTTCTTCCCTCCAGATGTGCAAGGGGTATAGCCACTGACAGCAAACACCCTGTGAGGGTTACCATTTGCTCAAGGGGAAATTGGAGAAGAAACAATCTCTCGCAGAAATCGGAGTGCCCTGCTAAGCTTTAGGAAGGCATGATTGAAAGAACTGAGAATAGCAAATGAGCATATGAAAAGATGCTCCACATCATGAGTCATTAGGGAAATGCAAATTTAAACAACAATGAGATACCATTATACACTTATTCTAATGGCCAAAATATGGAACACTGATAATTCCAAATGCTGGTGAGGATGTGGAGCAATAGGAACTGATGGGAATGTAAAACGTACAGTTACTTTCAGACAGTTTGGCAGGTTTTTAGAAAACTAAGCATACTTTTACCATATGATTCAACAATTGCACCCTTTGGTATTTACCCAAAGAAGTTGAAAACTTATTCTATACAAAAGCCTACACACAGACATTTATACCATCTTTACTCATAATTGCCAAAACTTGGAAGCAACCAATATGTCCTTCAGTAGGTGAATGGATAAGTAAACTGTGGTACATCCAAACAATGGAATATTATTCAGCACAAGAAAGAAATAAGGTACTAAGTCATGAAAAGACATGGAAAATATTAAATGAATATTACCAAGTGAATTAAGCCAATCTGAAAAGGCTATATGATTTGATTCCAACTCTATGACACTCTGGAAAAGGCAAAAGTATAGAGACAGTAAAATGATTAGTGGTTGTCAGGGGTTGTGGCGGGGGAAAGGATGAAAAGGCAGAGCACAGAGATTTCTAAGATAGCAGAACTACTCTGTATGATATTATAATGATGGATAAGTTGTACATTGATAGAATAAAATGAACTCTAATGCAAACTATGGACTTTGAGTGATAATGATGTATTAGTATAGGTTCATCAGTTGTAACAAATGTACCACTCTGGTGGGAGATTTTGATATTGGTGGTGACTATGCATGTATGGGGGAAAAGAGGTATAAGGGAACTCTGTGTCTTCCTCTTAATTTTGTTGTGAACTTAAAACTGTTGTAAAATAATAAAGTCATTTAAAAAAGAGAAGTTAGAACTTGATTATGTGACCATGGCTTACATTTTGAAAGTCATGATTGTGGAGTAAAACAGACATCAGAATGTCTCAAATGTCTGTCTTTTTTCCCTTGAAAATGTGGCTTGGTTTATTGCATTCTTTTCCTTCTGCCTCCATCTGGATCTTGTGACCTTATTCTGAGCCATTGCACTAGCTGACATATTTGCCTTGAGTTTCTCCTTCATCCAGTCCAAATTCAACCCTGCTGCCAGAGTTGTTTTAATTTTAAGAAGGAGCAGGGGGAGGAAGAGGAGGAAAGAAGGAGGAGAAGAAAAAGCAGCTGCTGCCACAATGTCCAACAGCAAAAAATAGTTGGGGACACTTCGGTTTAGCTATGTGATAGTGTATTTATAGCTGTTGAAGGCCATGTAATCATTGAAGGACCTGTTGAATGCTCATGATTTGGCATTGGGTGACAAAAGTGATCTGTGCAATCTCAATAAGGTTACTTTGTCAGGATTTGTGTATGAACTTAGCTATGCCCATCACATTTGGAAAGGTGAGAAGGTACTGTCTATTACCAAAAAGAAAATTTTGGTACAGATGAGACTTTGGAGTCCTATAAGAGAGTCCTATAAGAGGATCAAACTCTAAGGCATCTGGAGTCCTATAAGAGAATTAAACTCTAAGGTATCTGTGATGATTAATTTTATGTGGCAGCTTGATTAGGCTAAGGGATACCCAGATAACCAGTAAGACATTATTTTGGGGTATGTCTTTGAGAGTGTTTCTGGAAGAGATTAGCATTTGAATCAGTAAACTGAGTAAGGAAGATTCTCCCTCATCAATGTGTGGGGTGGGGAGAGGGAGCATCATCCAATCTGTTGAGGGTTCAAATAGAACAAAAAAGTGTAGGAAAGGTGAATTCTCTTTCTTTTTTAAAAAATTTCTTTTTAGTTGTGGATGGACATAATACCTTTTATTTATTTATTTATTTATATGTGGTGCTGAGGATCAAACCCAGTGCCTCATGCTGGGCAAACGCTCTACCACTGACCTACAACTTCAATCCTCTTTCTTTTTTCTAGAACAGACACATCCATCTTCTCTTGCCCTTTGACATTGGGGTGAGGCTAGTTTTCAGACTTTGGATATGGGGACTTTTACCACTAATCCCCCTCTCCCCCAACAACCCTGGTTCTCAGGCCTTTGGGTTCAGACTGGGAGATATGCCATCAGCTATTCTGATTCTCAGGCTCTTGGACTCACACAGAATTATATCACTGGTTTTTCTATTTCTACAACTTGCAGATATATGTGGTGGGACTTCTTGATCTCCTGTTATGGTTTAGATTGGGGTGTCCCCCCCAAAGCTCATGTGTGAGATAATGCAAGAAAGTTTAAAGATGAAATTATTGGGTTATGGGAGTTTTAATCTAATCAGCATATTAATCCCCTGATAGGGATTAACCAGGTGGTAACTGTAGGCAGGTAGGGTGTGGCTGGAGGAGGTGGGTCTTTGGGGGCATGCCTTTGGGGCTTATATTTTGTCCTTGTTGAGCAGAGCTCTGTCTCTCTGTTTCCTGTTGGCCATGTTCTGAGATGCTTTCCCTCTCTATGCCCTTCTGCCATGATGTTCTACCTCATGGAGTCATGCCATCTATGAACTTAGACTTGTGAAACCAAGAGCCCCAGATAAACTTTTCCTCTTCTAAATTGTCCTTGTCAAGTCTTTTGGTCACAGCAATGTGAAAATGACTAGACTAAACACCTCCATAATTACATGAGCTGATTTCCCTAATACATGGCTCTCTCCCTCTCTCTCTCTCTCTCTCTCTCTATATATATATATATATATATATACATATACATATATATATACACACACATATATATATCATATATAATATGTATATGATATATATATATCCTATTGGTTTTGTTTTTCTGAATAACTCTGAGAAATACAACATCCATTGTATGTGTTAAATGAAATTTATGGGAGGCCATTGTTTTGGACTGAGCTCCTGTACAACCCAAGAGATCAGATCAAACCAGATAGAGTCACTCATGCTAAGGGCAACATAATTAAACTGAACTTTAAGCTAATGTCTGTTGGGATCTGATCCCCGCCCCCACCTATTTGAAGAGACCCCAAAACTGGAGACCACCAATCACACCTTAATGTCCTAAACAGAAATGTTTGGATTAGGAGTTCACACTGGGTGGAAAGAGTCAGCACAGCCTGAGGAGTGGGGCACATTGTCTACTTACACTGAGCAGAGTACTCCTCGCATTGTTTCATGATGAAACTGCCCAAAGAACTTGATCTAGGTTCCTAAAGAAAAGGTGCGTGTAATAATTGAAAGGATTGATTGAGATGGTGGAAATGTGCCTCGAGGGCTTTGGGAAAGGGGTTCTGGACCTTGTCTTGTGCCCCTGAAGCAAAGGGCCCTTTCCCCACCTTTCAGATAAAGATTCAACAGAAGCAAAGCTAATGAGAAGGCAAGTTCCTGGGGGCTGGGAGGAGTGAGTGGGACTTGGTTTGATAAATGTCGGTGTGCAAGCCATGAGAACACAGGACAAGGTGGAGAGAAAAAGGAAGCTCAGCAGATGTGGGCAAGGTTTCCAGGGTCCCTCAAATCATTAGGGAGGGAAAGAAGTAATTCTGAAGTCCAGGGAATTTTGAGGGTCTAAAGTGTGAACTTTGTTCATTACTATAAAGAACCTTGTTTCTTCATTTGGGAAACTTAGGTCAATGCAAGTTGCATGTGGAACAAACATTCAAATCCTGTATGAGTTCCCCAGTTTCCCCTTCTATCATCTATCTATCTATCATCTATCTATCTATCTATCTATCTATCTAT
>JAJEJO010004762.1:113530-128452 GCA_020662805.1 Glaucomys volans
TTTTTTTTTTTTTTGGTACCAGGGATTGAACCCAGAGGCACTCTACCATTGAGCCACATCCCCAGCCCTATTTTTTGTATTTTATTTAGAGACAGGGTCTCAATGAGTTGCTTAGGGCCTCGCTAAGTTGCTGAGACTGGCTTTGAACTCGCGATTTTCCTGCCTCAGCCTCCCAAGTGCTGGGATTACAGGCGTGCGCCACCGCGCCCGGCTCCCCTTCTATATATTAAGGGCCTATCTCACAAGGATGGAGAGCAATGACATCTGATTGCCCTCTTTCTTTCTCTTAGAGGCACTTAACCCTTGAACAAAAGTATTTGTCTCTTCCATTAGGTAGGTTTCTTCTATTTTCATGGTAGTTGAATAAGAATGTCACTGTTTGTGGAAAATCAGAGGGCAGATGGGCTGGCTTTAGGAGAGGGGGAAGGAAGTGGTGTGGCCCTACGTGCACTGAGCTAGAATGGCCGTCACCATTATCTGGACACATGGAGACCCACCCCTTTTCTTCTTGCTCCAGGTTACACCACCATGCAATCAGTGCCCCATCGCCTTGAAAAAGCTAAACCGTCCATCTTCTGCTCTTGGAGTGAGTGGTGTCGTCCCTTTCATGGGACCCGTGATTTGCTTTCTTATATGGACAATCACCTCCTTGCACCAAGAGGCAAAGATTAGTCTTACTTCATTGGCCTTGGAGTCCTCATCCCTCAAAAGTTAATATGTTGACTATCTTTGGTTTTGATGATGATTCAAAGTAAAGACATCCATTTACTTCACATCTTACAAATCAAGCATTCCTGACTCTGAAATGATTTTCTGGGTTCAGTGTCTCAGAACCATAATAATTGACTTGGCAATATGAAAAGTCATTTACAAGCAAAGTATGATGAGGCTTCTCTTCATTTGGTACTAGAAGCATCGTCCATAAATCTAGCTTATTAAAACAATGAGTGTCTCATAATATTTATGCAATTTCCAAATGAGATGGTCATAAAATTGCTATAAAATATTAAAAGTCTATTCTGTGCTGATGATAATGAAGCAAATATTGATGTGGCCCCCCCCAAGATACACCACTACGCACATGCTCATCAAAATGGGTAGATGATGATATTGAAATATTTCCTTAAACTACACATAAATAAGATTATGTGCTTTTATTTTTTCTTAGTCTTTTTCCATGGTGAGAGACATCCTTTCTGTTTATGACTGTGATGTTCATATTTCTTCACACTTTTTTATGTCGAAGTTTCTATATAATGTGTTTTCATACATTCACTCTTCAGTGAACAGACGTGGAAGGCCCTGTGCTAGATGCTTTAGGGAATAAAAATTCAACAAAATAATTCCTAATGCTCCGAAGTTCCCAAAGTTCACAATTGTGGACTGAGAGTGAGGAATAGGGTAAGGACATTAAAAGAACTAACTGAAAAATAGCACCCAAGGGAATAAATGTAAAATAAATGTGATCATTGTGGTGTGAGACTGAAGAAAAAGGGAATGATTATTCCAAACTAGAATACCAGAGAGAACTTCATGGAAAAACTGGTAGTCTTCTTGATTTTAGCAAAAGTCACCATGCAAGCAGCTATCCAAGCCTCTTCCAACATGGGAAGCCATCTTTTCCAGTACTGTACCAATTTCCTTCTTAAAGGTGAAGTTGGTAGTGACCTCTGTTGCTATTCAATAGAGAAATCATCAAAAGTTCTATTATAATAGAGCAGAAAATGAGAGGTCATCTGTGGATACAATTTACAAAGCCCAAAGTGATTTATGACTCTAAAATGTCTATTATGCTTGCTCTTATTTTTAGTAACTTCCATGTTGTTGGTATAAACGAATCTGAAGGGACCACCGGGTGACCATCTGAGGTACTTCTGGTGAACCTGAGTGCTCTCACTTCCTTGCTCAGGCTGAGTTCTCTAAAGTTCTCACTGTGGCAGCTTCTGTCCTGGTGTTGGCTCTGGGGATCTTGAGCTGATGAAAACTGAACCTGCTGCAAGGGAACCTTGCCAGAGCTTCCTCATTGCAGGGCTTCTGGAAAAGGACAGTCACTAATTAAGCCCAGTCACTTCTTCTTTTCCTTCTCTTCCTGTTTCAGATTCACCCAAATAGAAGCACCACGTTAGCCTACTCATGAAACCTGATGCACTTGGCGAAAATGCCAGGACGGGTTAGTACCTGGCTAGGTCTGGAATAGCCACATTAAGAAGTTTGAGATGGCAGTGTCTGTTGTCCACTTCTCAGACTGAACAAGTCACCAAATGTGGTGTTTCAAAACGTTCACACAAACTCTTGGGACACTGCAGCCACTGAGATGTAGTCTATTTCTTCCTCTTGAATATGGGTCAGCTAATGACCAATGAAGCTGGATCGTAAGAGGTAATACAGCTTCTGCGTGGTTCTTGTTCTCTTGGGACCTAGAGCCTTCAGGTAAGAAGTCTGGCTCTCTAGAGGCCACCATGATAGAGAGGGATCACAACGAGATAAAAAGACATGCCCAAAGAACTCCAGTTGTCCAGCCACGCCAACTTTTTTTGAGCCTTCCCAGCATCAGCTGCCAAACCTGAGTGAGCAAGCCTTGGATGATTCTAGCCTCCAGCCTTTAAGCCAACTCTGCTAATACCAAGTGAAGTTGGCCTTTGTCCTAGCCTGTCGGAGCAGAGATGAACTGTCCCTAATGAGCCCTGCCTCCAAATGCGGATATATGAGCAAAATGAATGCTACTGTTTTTTTCTTATGTATGCAATTATGTATCTATTTTACACAATTAAGGTCATATACTATCCTTTTATAAAACCTGCTTTTTAAAGAGATTCATTTAAGATTTTACTCGGTTGGGGGAGTAAAATTGAAGGTGAAAGGTACAGAGATTTCCCACATCCCCCTGGTCCCCCCATGCACTGACTCTCCCATGATTGGCATTCTGCTCCAGGAGTACAAATGTTCCAAGTGGTGAACCTACATGGACCTACATGTCCATGGTTTATATTAGAGCTCACTCTTGGTGCCGTGCATCCTATAGTTTTGGTCAAATGCATAGTGACTTGCAACTACCTTTGTACTTTCATACAGAGTGCTTTTCTTTTTTTTCCACATTTTTTATTGGTGCATTGTAGTTGTACATATTGATGGGATTTGTTTAGATTTCCTGAAAATTCTATGGCCTCTGCCTATTCATCCCTCTTCACTACTCTAAGATTTCATCTCACTCCAGTCAGCATGACAGTTATCAAGAATACAAGGAACTATAAATGTTGGCGGCCGGGCGTGGTGGCGCACGCCTGTAATCCCAGCGACTTGGGAGGCTGAGTCAGGAGGATCGCGAGTTCAAAGCCAGCCTCAGCAACTTAGCGAGGCCCTAAGCAACTCAGTGAGACCCTGTCTCTAAATAAAATACAAAATAGGGCTGGGGATGTGGCTCAGTGGCCGAGTGTCCCTGAGTTCAATCTCTGGTTCAAAAAAAAAAATGTTGGCAAGAATGTGGGGAATCAGGTACACTCATTCATTGCTGGTGGGACTGCAAATTTGTGCAACCACTCTGGAAAGCAGTGTGGAGATTCCTCAGAAAACTTGGAATGGAACCACCATTTGACCTAGTTACCTCACTCCTTGGTTTATACCCAAAGGGCTTAAAATCAGCATACTACAGTGATGCAGCCACATCCACATTTATAGCAGCTCAATTCACAATAGCTAAGCTATGGAATCAACCCAGGTGTCGTTCAACAGATGAATGGATAAAGAAAATGTGATATATATACACAATGGGCTATTACTCAGCCTTAAAGAAGAATGAAATCATGGCATTTGTGGGTAAATGGATGGAGTTGGGGAATATCATGCTAAGTGAGATAAGCCAATCCCCAAAAAACTAAATGTCGAATGTTTTCTCTATAAGGGGAGGCTGATCCTTAGTGGGGGGTGGGTAGGGAAGAATGAAGGAACTTTGGATTACGCAGAAGGGAGTGAGGGGAGGGGTGGGGTGGTGGGGATGGGGAAAAAAATCTTCAATAAAAATTGTAAAGAAGTAAACAAAAATAAAAAGAAGAAGCAGGTTCCACAAGATGTCCTTCAGTAGGAGAACGGATATACAAGCTATGGTACATTCAAACAATGGAATGTCACTCAGCATTAAGAAGAAATGAACTATCAAGAAAAGACATAGAGACACTTTATTTTTTAACATTTTTTATTTGTTCTATTTAGTTACACATGACAGCAAAATGCATTTTGATTCATTGTACACAAATGGAGTACAACTTTTCATTTCTCTGGTTGTACATGATGTAGAATCACATCATTTGTGCAATCATACATATACATAGAGTAATGATGTCTGTCTCATTCCACCATCTTTCCATCCCCTGCTCCCTCCTTTTTCCTCCCCTCATTTCCCTCTACACAATCCAACATTTCTCCATTCTTCCCTTACCACCTTCCCCCCATTATGTATCAGTATCCACGTTTCAGAGAAAATATTTGGCCTTTGGTTTTTTGGGATTGGCTTATCTCACTTAGCTTGATATTCTCCAACTCCATCCATTTACTTGCAAATGCCATAATTTTATTCTTCATTATGGCTGTGTAATATTTTATTGTGTGTGCCATGGAAAAACTTTAAGTACATATTACTAAGTGAAAGAAGCCACACTGAAAAGACTATGTACCATGTGAATGTTAATGTTTTTTTAAAAAATATTTATTTAGTTGTTAATGGACCTTTGTTTATTTTTTTTTATTTATATGTGGTGCAGAGAATCCAACCCAGTGCCTCACACAAAGGAGGCAAGTTTTCTGCCACAGAGCCACAACTCCAGCCTAATGTTAACTGTTTAAGCCATTAAGTTTTCAGGTATATTATTATGCAGCCAACGTAACTGGAATACCTATGTAATTTTGCCATACAATCAGTTTTATTTTCTCCCGAAGAGACCAATTGGACTGTTGGTTAGCCAAGTGGAAATGGAGTGAGACTTACTACATTTGGAAATTAACTTTCTAGAGTTGGGCTTCCTTAATGTATTCAGAAGACTGGACTGGTTTTTATTATTATTCTTATTATTATTCTTCTTATTATTATTATCATCATGATTATATCTATAGCAAAAACTGGGTCTCTGTGTTTGAATTCAGATCTTTTTCTCAATTCTATGTTGACTTTTGTTGCATACTTTCTTCCTTACAAGGAAATGTTTTAATCAATTCCCCAAATCCAACATTGCATTTTGAAATCACAGCCTTTAATAGTTATTTATTTACAGAGAGAGTTGTGTCTAATATTCTCTTTCCATGGCAGGAAGCTGCTGGGTCAGTGTGAATTTTAATCCTATCCCCCTCTCTCTATGTATTCATTTACTGATTGAAAGGGAGTCTAGGTTTCTGACTTACTGAAGTGGCCTAAAATAGTTAGCTGAGTGAGGATTCACAGACAAATGGGTGCTTAAAAATGAAGAGATTAGGCTGGGTGTGGTGGCACATGCATGCCTGTAATCCCAGCAGCTGGGGAGGCTGAGGCAGGAGGATCACAAGTTCAAAGCCAGACTCAGCAACTTAGCGAGGCCCTAAGCAACTCAGTGAGACCCTGTCTCTAAATAAAATACAAAATAGGGCTGGGGATGTGACTCATTGGCCGAGTGTCCCTGGGTTCAATCCCTGGTACAAAAAAAAAAAAAAAAATTAAAATCTAGTAAATAAGAAGTAAAGCAAATGTGTTCCTCTAGAACACATTTATAAATTGAGATTGTTGAACATAGGAAAGAAAAAGGCAAGTCAGTTTTCTGTCACTGTAATGAAATAGCTGAGATAATTATAAAGAAAAAAGTTTGATTTTGTGGTGGCTCCTGGAGAGAGCTCCGGCCCGCAGTGGTTGGAGTCCCCAGCCCCAGCGGGGATCTTAGACCCTTCAGTGCCATTTTACAGCTTCCCCGGGAGAGAGCAGCCACCTGTGACTGCCTGAGCCCCCAGAGCAGAGTTCAGGCCTGCCTGGGCTCTCAAGCCCAGTGTCTCCATCACTGAGCACAGTTCTGTGCCCCCACCCAACATGGTCAAGTGCCCAGGCCCACACCCTGGCCCGGTGTCTAGCACCTGTGCTGCATCTGATCATCTATCAACACCAGGTCGCCTCTGCCCAGAAGCATTGATCATTCCCAACCTGGAGGTAGTGGGACAGCACCCTTCTTGGGTCACCGCTTGATCAAGCACCTCTCAAACATCAGGCCATTGAAAAATAAGAGGTTTGTACTGTACAGTATATTTTTATCGCAGAACGTTTTTAAATTAATTGAAATACTATGATTATTCCTAATATATCCACTATATGCCTACCTTTTTCTTTTGTTAATATTCTTATCACTCTATCTCCCTCTTATAATAATATCAGAAAATTTCCCAAATCTGATGAATGAAATGGAAAATCAAATTCAAGAGGCTTATAGGACACCAAATGCACAAAATCACAACAGATCCACACCTAGGCACATCATAATGAAAATACCTAACATACAAAACAAAGATAGAATTTTAAAGGCTGCAAGAGAAAAACATCAGATAACGTATAGGGGAAAGCAATACGGATATCAGCAGATTTCTCAGCCCAGACCCTAAAAGCAAGAAGGGCCTGGAACAACATATTTCAAGCTCTGAAAGAAAACGGATGCCAACCAAGAATCTTATACCCGGAAAAACTTACCTTCAGATTTGAAGATGAAATAAAATCCTTCCATGAAAGAGAAAAGTTTTATTTTGGTTCGTGGTTTTGAAGATTTTAATTCAAGATTAAGTGAACTCATTGCTTTGGGCATCTGATGAAGGTGCTGAAGGCAATGGTGGAAGGATGGTAGCAGGGCAAACTGTTCACTTCATGGCCAGGAAGCAAAAGAACAGAAGAGGGTGAGGTTCCACAATGCCCTTCAAAAGTATGCTGCCACTAGGCTCCACACTTAAAGAAGCCCAGCACCTTCCATCAGTACCATCCTGGGAACCAAGTCTTTAACACATGGGCCTTGAAGATCCAAACTATTGCAATGAGTGCCTAGAAATACCTGGGTAATTAATTGCTAAAGACCTCTCTTAATTTATTCATAAAGAAGTTCCCAACTTTCATTCAGGGACTATTTCTTCATAAAGCAATAAAGTATAGCTTCAGAATTTGCATATTTTACACAATATTGTAACATTTTTCATCATCTGATTTCCCAGTTAATGATAGATTAGAATTAGCTAACAAATAAAGAGAGAAAATTCTTAAGGGGAAGAGTTGTTAGATGAAAGGCACAGTAACAGCAGTGGGAAACAACATCTGAAATCATGAGACCAAAAACTTAAACATGACATCAGAAATCAAAACATATATAATCTGGTGTCTTGCTATAGGGGTAAATAGCTCTGTATACCTCAGTAGTCCCGAAGAACATCATTGATAACCTATAAGATAAGGACAATGCCTCTCCCCAACTTTATCCACAGGAGATACATTCCAAGACCCCTGGAACCACAGATAGTACCAAACTATAGTTTTTTCTGTATGCCACTCAGCATTGCCACATAGTACCAGAGTTAATCTGTCCTCCCATGTTGTATGACCCAGTCCCGCCTTTGCATCACTACTCTTACACTTGGGGGCTATTATTAAACAAAATAAGGATTAGTTGAGCATAAGTACTATAATACCATGACAATCGATCTGATAACCAAGAAAGCTACTAAGTACCTAACTGGCAGGTAATGTATACAATGAGGACACACTGGAAAAAAAGAATGAGTGGGATATAGCAGGATGGCACAAGATTTCATCACACTACTTAGAATGTCACACAATTAAAAACTTATGAATTTCTTTTTTTTCTTTGTTTAATAGAACTGGAAAAAAAACTTATGAATTTCTCATTCCTGGAACTTCCTAATTAACATTTTCCAAATGAGGATGATGGTAGGTAACTAAAATTGTGAAAAGTGAAATCATGGATAAGGAGGGGGCTATTATAATGGTTAAATTTTGTTCAGGATACTCTTCTTATAAAAGCAGAAACATTAGTTTTTCACATATTTCGGAGAGAATTCATGGAAAATGATCTAAAGAAAGCATGCTTTGACATTTCAAGGGATCAAATTCAGTTACCCATAAAAATTACTCATATGGAAACATTTTCTCATATATTGATTAAATCAGTGCCTGCTATGTTAATATTGCACTGAAATAACTGGAAGTCATGTTGATCAGTAAGTGGTCTTCATGGTTACATCTTGTCTTTAACGAGACTGCAGGGTTATCTATTTGTTCATTTTGTCTACCACCTCTCCTTTCTTTTGGATGTAAGACTCAACTATCTTCTACAAAATGACCCTTGATCATAAGGTTAAAGGAGAATTATTATCTTCTTATAGATTCTACCTTTTTGACTACAGTGATGGATCAGAGGTGACATTTAACCATGCTGGCCTGAACCTCTGGCCACATCCTTGTCTGGGACTCAGACAAGGATGAGCTTGTGGTCCAGACAAGTTGCATCCTTTACAATAATTTTACTTAGAACAAAGCGAAGAAGTCACTTTCCTGTTGGGTAGTGAAGCTAAGCAGATGTGGAACTCAGCTGCTAAGGTGTTGGTTCCAGCCTCTGAGCAAAAACTGGTCAGAGGATATGTCACAGGTGCAGAGAGAAGTGCAGTGGACAGCACACACAACATGCAGGAGAGCCTACCTGGCAGATGCAGGATTCCTACTACCAAGGAATTCATTCCAACCTATGAAGTCCCAGAAACTGTCCTGATTTTGCCTCTGTGATTCCTGTTTTTTAGTAAATCATTTGATTCTAATAGCTACCCAAACTGTCCTTTCAGCAAATCCTCTTTTGAATAAACAACTCCATTTGACTTTTCATCATCTGTAGCTAAAAGACTCCTGTGGAGTACATAAATCTTTGGAAACTGTGTGAGGTCCCTCTGAGCTGCTCACTGCAATACTGAGGGTCTGAGATGGATGCTGAGAGAGGAAAACTGGAAGCAACCTTGTTTGTGTAGCTAATGAGAAGTTGGTATCTCTCAAGCCATGTGACTAAAAGCCTAGCTGAGGGAAGAAAAGACAGTGAAGGCTGTAGCAGGAGTTCGTACAGCAATGTGCCTTACCAGGGTTCCCTCTTCTGTGTAATTCAAGCTAAATGCTCAGCCTTCCTCCCCACCCCCACCCCAAGCCCTGAGAGTGAACTGCCCATGTACCATCTTAATTCAAGGAGATCATGGAGGGCAACAGTCTATGGACTCTTTCAGTTCTGACTTTCTGAATCAGCAAGGCATTTTAAATTGCTCCTTTTCTCCACCACTGGCTTTTCCTCATGACTAGCAGACAGAAAAATGGTCCTTGCCATGGAAAACTTGCTTCAATTTACCTGTCATCCCAGCCACTCGGGAGTCTGAGGTAGAAGGATTGCAAGTTCAGGGCCAGCCTGGACAATTTAACTGGACCCTGTCTCAAAATGAAATTTATTTTTTTAAAAAAAGGCTGGGGATGTGTAGCTCAGTGGTAGGGTGCTTACCCAGAGTGCAGGAGGCCCTGGGTTCAATCCTCAGTACAGCAGTAAAAAAATCCTACCTCTATGGTGACATGTGCCACATAGTATTGTAAAGTGAGTCTCATGTATTATTTCATTCAGTCATCCTAACTCATATGAGGAAGGCACTAATATTATTCCCATTTTAATGATGGGCAAATTGAGGCTTAGAAGGTTAAGAAGCTTGAAGTAGGTCATGCTTTGTACAAGATGGAACTGGGACTTGTTTCCCTGGCAGACTGACTAAACAACCTTCTTTCCTAACTACTTTAATACATTGCTTTCTGGACACAGGGCACTGACTGGAGCACTCAGCTGAATCTGTCCACCTGTTTGACTTCCTGATGTCATCAGGGCTGGCCCTATAAGTGGGTGAGGCAGATTTGAAGAAGTGGGGTCTTACCACTCCACACATTATGGTAATTCCCACCATATCTCCATTATTTAAGTTCTAACAAACTCTCATATCCTTCACATACTGCTGGTGAGAACATAACTCGATACAATTATCTGGAAACCCATTTGAAAGTATGTAGAAAGAGCTCTAGAAAAATCCATGCACCTTGGCTAGGGAAGTATTCACTAGGAAATAATTGAAAATGAAGCCTGAACATTATGCACAATGGTATTCCACTCAGTTCTCTTGCATAATTAAAAGTTTGAAAAAACTTTAGTTTCATACCTTTTAGAGTTGGAAGGACCAGATTCACTCTCATTTTCCCACAGAAACACCAATTCAAGATAAGGTGTATCAGTTATCTATTGCCCTGTGAGAAATTGCCCCAATACTTGGTAACTTAAACCAACAGTGAGTGGTTCATTATTTCTCATGATTCTGTAGGTTGGTGGAATGGTTCTTCTGCTGATTTTTCCAGGGTACATTCATGTGGTAGCTGTTAGCTGGGAACTCAGTTAGGGCCAAGATGGTTTCACTCAAACATCAAGGGCCTTGGTGCTGCCCTTGGTTATCCTCAACATGGCCTCTCATCCTCCAGGATCTGGACCAGATTCTTTTCAGCATGATACTGTCCAGGCATACAAGTATATACAAGCAGAGGAGAGGTGGAAGCTGAATAAGCTCATAAGGTTTAGTCTCAGAGGTTGCATAATGTCACCCCCAGCACCATTTTTTTTTTTTTTTTTTGCAGTGCTGGGGATTGAACCCAGGGCCTTGTTCTTGCAAGGCAGGCATTCTACCAACTAAGCTATATCCTCAGTCCACCCCTACCACCTTTCATTGGTCAATACAAGTCACAAGAGTAACTGAGATTCAAGAAGGTGGAGAAACAGACATTACCTTCTGATGGAAGCAATGAGAACATATCTTGGCAAAGTGTTATGGTCAAGCTATAGAGAGATGATTCTTAGGGGGCCATTATGATGCCCACCAAACAGAAGTGGTAAGAAATTGTAACCAAGATTAAAACGGATTTAGGAGCTGTGGAGTGAAGATTTTACCCAAAGAGAAGTCTAGTTTTTATTTTTGG
This sequence comes from Glaucomys volans, assembly GCA_020662805.1. Lineage (NCBI taxonomy): Eukaryota > Metazoa > Chordata > Mammalia > Rodentia > Sciuridae > Glaucomys > Glaucomys volans. The sequence continues at coordinate 124,560 of JAJEJO010004762.1, forward strand.
TTATGAGGAGGTGATGTCTGACCCTCTGGAATATTCTGTCTGATAGGAGTGATTTTGTATGTCTGTAGCTTTGGTTATGAGTTAGTCTACCTATGTGATTTATGATGGATGCTTTGAGCCATGCCATATCACTTCTGACCCAGACACTGAATGCATGAGTCTGACTTTCCCAAAAGGCTGGAGACTAAAGGTCAAGCACTCGGGCAGTATTTAATGGAGTCCTGATAAAAACTCTGGACACCAAAGGCTCAGGCAAGCTTCCCTAGTTGGCAATATTCATTGAGTATTGTCACCCTTCAATTCGGGGAGGGTAATGCATTCTTGAGGATGCCAGAGCTTTTGTGTTTGGGACACTCTCAGATTTCATCCCATGCATCCCTATGCATCTCTCCCTTTGGTTGGCTCTAATTTGTATCCTTTTACTATCATGAGACTGTAATCCTAGGTAGAGTGTTTTCTTCTACTTAAATTTCTATGAGTTGTTCTAGCAACTTCCAAACTTGCATCAAGGGTCTGTAAGTGAAGGCAGTCTTTTTATTTTTTATTTTTTTTGGGCAGTGCTGGGGATTGAACACAGGGCCTCATGCTTGTGAGGCAAGCACTCTACCAACTGAGCTATATCCCCAGCCCTGAAGGTAGTCTTGTGGGATTATTCCCACTGACTAGGCAGAAGGTCAAACTCCTTGCATTTGGTGTCAGAAATCTTGGGCAGTCTTGAACATGTGAAGAACTATGCCCTTAACCTCAAGTTTGGCTAACTCTGGTTAGGAGCCATGAGACATGACTGCTCTATGGATTGAATGATGCCTCATAATGAAATAATGAGCAAGGTACTATTATTATCTCCATTTTGCAGACGAGGAAACTGAGGCATAGAGAAATTAAATGACTTGTCCAAGTTTATACAGATAGTAAGGGGTGAAGCTGTGATACAAACTTAGGCATTCTGGTTTCAGAATACACTGTCTCAACTTTGATGCCATACTGCCTCTAGATGCATCTTTTTATCTTTCCATCTATCAAATATCTGTTGATCTAGACACATACTATTGGATTTGGTTTACTACTTTTCTTTATGTATTTAGAATTTATATACCTGCTTATAAACAGTGACTGGCCTATATTTTTCTTTTCCTGTATTCTCTGTTTTTGTTATTGATATCAAGATTAAATTAACTTCATTAAATGAGCTGGGTAGTTTTCTCAAGCTTATTAATTGTATTGTCCATTTTTTAATGTTCTTACTGGTATTTTTGTTGTCTTGATTTATTCATTTCTTAATAGGCCTGTTAAAATCCTACATTAGTATTGTTTTGCATATTTTAAAATAGTATTAATATAAAAGGGAATATAAAGCATACTCCAAAATTAAAATAAAGTGAAACAAATGAAGCTAACTATATCAAATCAGTATCATCACCTACAGAGAAAGTAGTCATTTTAACTGACTTGATCATGATACTTGATTATATGTTTTTAGTGGAATAAGATTATAAAGACATAAACAATTACAAAATGACATTTTTCTTTAGCCATTTTATTATTGGAAGTACTATTGATGCTGCTATTTTGAAACTTTTTTTTTTTTTTTTTGGTACTGAGGATTAAACCCAGGGGCACTCCACCACTGAGCCATATTCCCAGCCCTATTTTGTATTTTATTTAGAGACAGGGTCTCACTGAGTTGCTTAGCGCCTTGCCTGTGATGAGGCTGGCTTTGAACTCGCAATCCTCCTGCCTCAACCTCCCAAATGCTGGGATTATAGGCCTGCGCCACCACGCTTGGCTTGAAACAGTTTTTATGCATTACAGAGTAAAGCAAAATATATAACGAGGTCCATATTATTACAAATTAAGATTTTCAGTTAACAAAACAGAGACGCAAATATAAAAAATCAAGAGGTTAAGAAAAACATTTGCGGGCCAATTTGAACTGAAAACATAAACACACTATATTATTGTTACTGAAAGCACCCAGAAAACCACTCCGGATGCAGGAACTCACACAAGGGATTTTACTAAGTGGACAGGCAGAGTGTCTGACCTGAAGGGTGAGAGAGAGAAAGAGAAAAAGAGAGTGAGTGAGAGAGAGAAATTGCAGGGGAGCTATTCTTAAGTAGTGAAATTTCGCGGGCTAATAACAATCTGGACCAATGACTGACTAGGAAGTTCGCGGGCTAACAATCTGGTTTGTAAAATGGTGTGGGGGAGGCAGAATAATAGGGACAGCAAAATAGCAGATCTGATGCCAAGTTACAGAAGAGAAACCCTAGATGGTTATACCAGGTTTGGCAATTTTTTTTTTTCTGAAAGTGCCCAGAGAGTAAATAACTCAAGCTTTGCAGTCCAAACCATACAGTTGCAACTATTCACCTCTGTGAAAGCAACCACAGATAAGATGGAAACAAATGAGTATCGCTGTGTTGCAATGAAACCTTATTTATAAAAACAAGCAGTGCAATGGATTTGGCTTAAGGGTCACAGTTTGCTGGCTCCTGCTTTTATACTGTATGGCTCTAGAATCCATACCCTTGTTCCCAATAGCAGTAGGTACATTTAGCACTTATATCTTAGTTTCTGAATACCATTCCTCAACAAAAGGAACCAGGGCTTCTGGGAGAGAGAGCTATTTCCAGATCTAGGGCAGGAAAAATTCAAGATGGGCCTGAATTGTCAGAAAGCAACACAGACAAACAAAAACCACTCCAAGATTAATGAAGTCATTTCGAGAGGATGTTGGCATCACATTGAAAGGGCTCCACTAACCAAATGGAGAAATTTGAGCTTCCAATAACGATAATGCTGATGCCAATGATGATCCATGTAATTGAGTACAAAACGTAGAATAAATAAAACTTCACAAGTTTATAATCATACTAAAAAAGAAAAAGACAAAGAAAAAACACCTATTTGCCATCATTGAAGATGACTTGTTCATCAAGTTTTTCTCTGAAAATTTGTAATTAAGAGAAAAAATTAAGGGCTGGGATTGTAGCATGTGTGAGGCACTGGGTTTGATCCTCAGCATCTCATTAAAAAAATAAATAAAATAAAGGAATTATGTCCTTCTACAACTAAAAAAATTTTTAAAAAGAAAAAATTAAGTATTTCCTCTACTCTGAGAAAACTCTTTTCCACAAAAGAATCACGACTAATAAATGTGGATGGATGACAGAACTAGAAAATCATTCTGTTATTGTGCAAACCTTAGTGACACAATTGATTCAGGAAGGGATTATCATTAGGTGCTAGGCTGTTGGGAAATAGCTAAGTGCAAATTATCTTCCCATAGATAATTTGTTCATTATAAAGGGAAAATCATACTCTGCAGTGGAGAATAAGGCAGTTATCACTGTAACTGAAGGATCAAACTCCATAGCCCTAAGAGTGGGACAGTCTGACATTATGTACCCCAGGTGTGATGTAATATGATGTAAACAACATAGCCTATGAATTCTTGTTATTATTATTATTTGATATTGGGGATTGAACCCAGGGGCATTTTACCACGGAGCTACATCCCCAGCCCTTTAAAATTTTTCTTTTATTCTGAGACAGTGTCTCACTAAGTTGCTGAGGCTCACCTCAAACTTGCAATCCTCCTGCCTCCAGCTCCCAAGTTGCTGAGATTACAGATATGAGCCATTTGCCCAGATCCTATAAAATATTACTGCCTTTCAACTTTTTACAGTAATTCCTCAGTATCCATGGGAGATGGATTCCAGAGCACCCTATGGACACCAAAATCCTTGGATGCTCAAGTCCCTGATATTAAATTGCATAGTATTTGCATCAAACCTACACACATTCTCTGGTATACTTTTTTTTTTTTTATTCTTTTATTTACTTATTGATTCATTGAACACAAATGGAGTACAGCTATTGTTTCACTG
>JAJEJO010004764.1:0-52780 GCA_020662805.1 Glaucomys volans
CCGATTGCCTGCCGACGAAGTTCCCTCGTTCCTCACACGTTCCTCACACGGGGCACCAGTTGTTGTTCCGCGCCGAACAACAAAGGTTGGGTGCCCACCCTGAACCAGCCAGAGGGGGCACGGGGGTCAAACAGGATGGCGAGTGTCGATGGCTGAAAAACGCACACCAGCTGGGAGTCTGTCGAGCAGGATCTCAGTTTAATGGCAGAGTGAAACAGGTATATGAAAAGGGAGCGAGGGGAGGAGATACAGGCGGGGGCCAATCATCTTAAAGGTCAACAGCACAGGCAGTATACAGCAAGGCCTGCAGGGCAGAGGTCTGCTAAGATGCAAAGCTGCTCAGGTTCATGGAAGTTGAATGAGCCAATCCTGGGCCGCCACCTTGGTGGTACCACGAGTGGGGGAGGCTTTTGCCCCGAGGGTGTTGTTATTGTGGTCGCCATTTTAAGGTGTGTCCCTACAGTATTTAATAACTAGGATTATATATTTTGATAAAGAGACTTTTTTAACTTTTTTTATTGATTCTTTTTAATTATACATGACAGTAGAACCCATTTTGATATAATTATACAGCAGGGAATATATCTTTTTTTTTCACAATGTAGATTCACACAATTCATATAATCTTATATGTACATAGGGTAATACTGTCTGTCTCAGTCTACTATCTTTCCTTCCCCCACCCCCTCCCAAAAGATTCATTTTGTTGTTGTTTTGTTTTCTGCAGCACTGGGGATTGAACCCAGGGCCTTATGTTTGTAAGGCAGGCACTCTAGCAACTGAGCTATATCCCCACCCTGATAAAGAGACTTTTAAGACCACAAGACAAGGGGAATGTTTTCTACAATAATTTTTTCTATTAAAGCATGGCAGTGTGAAACATGAGGTCATCACAACCAATATATTTTCCCCCACTTTGCAGAATCATACTATAATGTAGACAAAGCACCAAGGTAGAAATAACCATCCTCTTGAGGGTTATCATGGCCAATCTAAACCTACAGTGTAAGTCAAAGTTGACATTTCCAACTGTTCAACAAAACATATCTAAAATATTCTGCAATATTTGCTTACAACTCCTTGTTTAAGGGACAGTTTTGATCCTTCCCTCTGACAACCTAATAATAGAATGAGTCATGATGCAGTTCATGGTCAAGAAGAAGCAAGCTAGAGGCTGGTACATAGCTCAGTGGTAAAGCACTTGCCTAGCATGCACAAGTCCTGCTCCCCAGCACCCAATCCCTTAATTCAAGAAGCACGTCTTGTTGCCAAATGAAAAAAATATTGGATTTTGAGGTCATGTTTGATCCTGTTAGGCTTATAGTATTAAGTTTACAAATTGAGTTTTTCTTGGTGTGTGTGGGAGGTATACCAGGGATTGTACTCAGTGGCACTTGACCACTGAGCCACATCCCCAGCCCTGTTTTGTATTTTATTTAGAGACAGGGTCTCACTGAGTTGCTTAGCGCCTCACTTTTGCTGAAACTGGCTTTGAACTCTCGATCATCCTGCCTCAGCCTCCTGAGCAGGAGTACAGGCTAGTGCCACTGCGCCCACCTCAGATTGAGTCTTTAAAAAAAATTTCACCATCTATCAAAACAAAACAAGATAAATGAAAAAGTTCCTCGTAATGTGGGTACACTGCCCCCAGGTGATAGATAACTCAAGTCACGGTCCCATGGAGATTCATGTCAGGTTTTATTTACTTGAGGGAGATAAATTAAAAAACATAAACTTGTAAGCCAACCAAATTTTACATGAAATAAATGCTATATTCTAAGCCGGGTGCGGTGGCGCTCGCCTGTAATCCCAGCACGTGGGAGGCTGAGGCAGGAGGATCACAAGTTCAAAGCCAGCCTCAGCAACTTAGCAAGGCCCTATGCAACTCAGTGAGACCCTGTCTCTAAATAAAATACAAAAAAAAAGGGGGCTGGGGATGTGGCTCTGTGGTGGAGTACCCCTGGGTTCAATCCCCAGTACCAAAAAAAAAAAAAAAAAAAAAGCTGTATTCTATAGAATAGTGAAGATTTGAAGCAAAATTTAAAATGAACAAATATATTTAGACTTTGGTGGATGGCCAATTCGTTCCTGCATCATTTCATTCCAACATAGATTTTGGACATAGATTTTAAACATAGATTTTGGTCCAAATGTTTCTATCTTGTTCTGCTTAAGAAAATTCGGACTTGAGCTGGGCACTGTGGTGCAGGTTTGTAATCCCAGCGACTTGGGAGGCTGAGGCAGGAGGATCACAAGTTAGAGGTCAGCCTCAACAACTTAGTGAGGCTCTAAGCAATTTAGTGAGACCCTGTCTCAACAGAGGGCTGGGATATGCTCAGTGGTTAAGCACCCCTGAGTTTAATCCCAGTTATTACCCCCCAATTTTCTTTTAAATAATCATTATTCATTTTTCCAAATCTCTTTTGAGTTAATGAATATTAACTATGAAATTAATGAGTTTGTTGGGATTGATTAAAGTAGTGCAAAATGTTCTCTGCAAGGGCAGTACCAAGGAAAGATGGGCAAAAGAGGATCAGTGATATTTTATATAGTTTTCTATATAGTATGCTAAAATAAGTTAATGTGTTGTCCTATGAAGGCCCCATACAGGAAATCTATGAATCTATGAATATTTTACTATATGTATCTCTTAAAGAAAAGGATTCTTTAAAAAGGATAAGGACTGGGGGTGTAGCTCAGCAGTAGAATGCTTGCCTTGCAGGCACAAGGTCCTGGGTTCAATCTCTAGCATTGCCAAAAGAGAAAAAGTAAGAACTATAATGCCATTATCACATCTAACAAAAATAGCTCCTTAATGATATCAAATATCTAATATTTACATTTTCTTTTTTTTTTTTTTTTGGAACCAGGGATTGAACTCAGGGACACTTGAGCCACATCCCCAGCTCTGTTTTGTATTTTTATTTAGAGACAGGGTCTCACTGAGTTGCTTAGGGCCTCGCTAAGTTGCTGAGGCTGGCTTTGAACCTGGCGATCCTCCTGCCTCAGCGTCCCGTGTCGCTTGGATTACAGGCATGCGCCACCACGCCCGGCTTACATTTTCTTGATCATTGTGTTTACAATATAATTTCCTGGGCCAGCTCAAATCCTCAGTTAGAATATCCAGGGTGGGGAAGGGGGTGTGCCAACCTACGTCATCAAGTCACATCTTTCATCCTGCCATGTTGAGTTTCCTTTTGCCTTCTTTAAATGACACCTCAGGCATATTCCATAGCTTCTTGGTCACTTTTAAAGTACAGGGCTCTTTGGAAGAGATTGCAGATCAAATTACTAGACAGAGGAGGACCAAGTGAATTTCTTTTTTCCTTTTTTTTTTTTGGAACTAGGGATTGAACTCAGGGACACTTAGCCACTGAGCCACATCCCCAGCCCTATTTGGATTTTATTTAGAGACAGGGTCTCACTGAGTTGCTTAGGGCCTCACTAAGTTGCTGAGGCTGGCTTTGAACTCGGATCCTCCTGACTCAGCCTCCCAAGTCGCTTGTAATACAGGCGTGCGCCACCATGCCCGGCCCAAGTGAATTTCTTATTCGCCCACTTCTCCAATCATTTTACACACACTTCTCAGAGATTTCACAAATTCAGAACTGGTGTTGAGATTGGAGTGGGCAGAACTGCACATCTTATTCCACTTGTAGCTGCAAAATAGTTCAGCATAAGGTAAATCATGTTTTTTAGGGTTTCTGATACATGTTTTGATGGTGCTCAACATTTCATTGTTTATTTTCCCCCTGAATTTTTTTTTAAGTTCTTGTGGATGGAACCCAGAGTCTCATACATGCCAGACAAGCACTTTATCACTGAGCTATACTACTAGCCCTTACCCTGAGTTTAGGATTTAATTGAACTGATGTTTTAGGGAAACAGACGAGAGATACCTGACTTTTTCCTGGATCCTGATCAGAATTTTTTTAAAAAATCATATTATACTTTGATCTATTAGTTCATTGCCTTGTTCTAGATCATAAGTCAAAATGTGTCTTGTTTACAGATTGATAAGAACATCCTGTACTCTTTCCTACTAATCTTGATCTTTAATGGAATTGTAGCTTTGGACATTTGTGCCTTTCCTCATCTGTTATTTATAACTGTTGGATAAGGTTTTTTTGGGGGGGGTAGCAGGGATGCTATAATAATGCTATAATATTACTTGCATGGAGAATAGTTCCTTACATATAGTAATTGCTCAGTAAATAATTATTAAATGAATGAATGAATGAATGAATGCCAGGTACTGTGCTTGTCACTTTACATATGCAACATTATTTATTTTAAAAATAATAATAAGAACTATTCAGAAGATCAAATGACTTAATATTTATAATAGAATTAAAATAGATCAGGGCAAACAGTAAGTTCTACTTAAATATTATTGACCTTTATTGTTATTTTCCAATATAGACACTGAAGTACGGAGATTTTTAAGTTATTTTTTCCCCAAGGAGTTGCAACAAATTTCTAAACTTAATGCCCTCTTTTAAATATTTTTTTTAAGTAGTAGATGGACACAATACCTTTATTTTATTTATTTATTTATTTATTTTTTATTTTTTATTTTTGGTACTGGAGATTGGACCCAGGGGCACTCCACCACTGAGCCACATCCCCAGCCCTATTTTTGTATTTTATTTTGAGACAGGGTCTCACTGAGTTACTTAGGGCCTCACTAAGTTGCTGAGGCTGGCTTTGAACTCACCATCCTCCTGCCTCAGCATCCCAAGTGCTGGGATTACAGGCGTACGCCACCATGCCCGGCTAATACCTTTATTTTAGTTATTTATTTTTATGTGGTCCTGAGGATTGAGCCCAGTGCCTCACATGTGGGAGGCAAGTGCTCCACCACTGAGTTACACCCCCAACCCCCTCTTCTAAATATTTCACCTCCTTTTGGCCTTTGTGTTCTTGTCACAGAACTCTACAAAAATGTTCTTTTTAACCTTATTTTCATGTAAACCTAAATAACTTTCTAGGATTTCCACTTTTCTTTCTTTCTTTTTCTGTGAACCTGGGGTTTGCATCTTTCAATGCTTTGAAATATTCTTTTCCTTTTTAAATTTGGTTGTGCATGGCCTTTTACACTTGACAAGTATCCTGATCCTCAGGACATCTTTTTTCCTGGAGTGCAATACTATGTTTTAAATAATTGCAAAAACTCTCATTAGCTAATTATTTTACTTATTCATTCATTTTCTTCTTTATTTTTGCAGTGCTGGGGATTGAACCCAGGGCATCCTGCATGCAAGGTGAGTGCTCTACCACTGTGCTAAACTCCTGGCCCCTGGCTAATTAGTAAGGTATTTCCAGTCCTAATCTTTTCTCTAGCTAATTAATTTAATTTCCCTTCTCATCCCCTTATAATTCTGGAAGTTCTCAATTAAAACTTGATTCAAAATATGGGAGGTGAGGTATAAGGTACAACCTTCCTTTCTGACACCAGTGAGTTTTAATAATTATTTTTCACTTGGTAATTCACAGTGGAGAGACTGAATCTCAGTTCTATTCTTTCTGTGGTTCACAACATAATCATTTAAATTAACCAGTATGGCCATGATACAAGTTGTAATTCTTTCCTGTATTCTTTTACAAAGTATCACCTATGGCAAATATGCATAGCAGCAATTACTCTAAGAAAAGGTTGTTGACACACTGTTCAAATTCAAAAGAGATGCATATGATATTTAAACTAATGTTAACTGAGTGCCCTAGCATTCTGATAGTTTTCTTCAATAATTTTGCTAAATAGTAGTGCAAAAGATTTAAATGATTGGTGTTTGGTAGAGAAGTGGAAGCCTAAAGAGCTGAAAGAAACCTGCCTAGGTAGATTGGAGTTGGATTACTGAGGCTTCCAGTGGCTGATAAAGTTTGAATTTTCTTCTGTATTGGCTACATCAGAAATGTCCTCGGGTTCTAAGAAGGAACTCCTACCACCCAAGAGTGATTTGCCTCATATATCCGGCATTAACTCTTCAGAATTCCATTTAAACAGAAACCTGTAATTCAAAAATAACGTTTATGATTGTTCAATGATCAAAGCGTCTTTCATTATCCAATACTGACATGACGAGAAGAAACTGGAGATATTTTGGAGATCTTGGCACAACTTCAGAGAGTGATAGAACAGAATGTGGAGAACTCTTCCAAGTTTTGGAAGGCAGAAGTTTGGCTGAGACTCTCACACACTCTAACTAGAGGTTCCTTGAAAACATCTAAAGTCCTTTCCTACTCTGGAATCCTAAAGGGTGGCAAAATTCATGTGTGCCTAAAACTCAGTACTTCACTTATTTTCCTCCCCAGATGACTACCTAGCTTTTCTGTCTGTGCTAGCACTAATAAATGATTCCTGAGGCATTGGCGGTAAGCTTCTCAGTAAGCTGCCTCATAGTCCTTGGAAAAGCAGTTTCTATACATTCTGAAACAAATCCTTTTCATCCCTGACTCACGTATTTCTTTTTGCTTTGCAGAAAGAAAAAGGCGAAGCAACTTAGAGATTCGGGGACACATCGCACAAACGACGTATAGTTAGCCTAGTGTGGATTCTCTAGATTTTGGTACCCAAAGCAGCAGAACCAGGACTTAGCATCTTTCCTCCGACCATACATTTCTTAAAGCGAGCGTTCCGCACTTTGGAACATCTTCTTTCTCCAACACCTCCTTGCAGCCCGCCCCCTGGTTCCTTCCCACCCTCTACCTCGCCCCCCCCCCCACCCCAGCCTGCGCATGCGTCCTAAGAACCCCCTACACTCGCGGCACAGGCTGAGAGTATTGTCGGGGGCTATTCTCTCTCCCAGGAACATGGCGGCGAGTCAGGGAGGTGGTGGTAACAGTGGGGGCGGTGGTTGTGTTGGAGGTGGAAGTAGCAGTGGCGGTGGCGCGGCCGGAGGAGGAGGTGGCGGGGCTGGAGGGGGAGGCGGCGGCGGCGGCGGCGGGACCCTGGTGGTGCCCATTCCGGTACCGACTCTCTTCGGTCAGCCGTTCCCCAATGGGCCGCAGTGGAACCCGGGGAGCCTGCAGCCTCAACACACCGTGAGGAGCCTGGACCGGGCCCTGGAGGAGGCGGGCAACTCCGGCATCCTGAGCCTCAGTGGCAGGAAACTCCGAGACTTCCCGGGCAGCGGCTACGACCTGACCGACACCACCCAAGCAGGTGACAGACCGGGGGAAGGGAAGCCGAGCTAAGAAGGAGGAGGTGGGGGTAGTGGGTGGCTGCGTGGCTGCCTTGTCGGACGCTGCCGGTCTAGGCGGGTGCGCGGGGGCGACCAGACTAACAAAGTCGGAGCAATCGGTTCGGAGCTTCAGGAGCAGAGCTGGGAATAGGGGTGTGGGGAATGCTGGCTGAAGGATGTGTGCAAACTGGGTGGGATGTTAGGGGTGAAAGAGCATTATTGTTAATGCTAGTTTCCCCAGCATGGGTGGAAGAGAGGTATTGACACCTTTTTCATTCACTTCTTTCAACTCTCCTGGATGTTCCTGCCTTTTCCGGAGGATGGGGGTGGGGAACAGACAATGCATAAAATCATAATCTCTACATATTCCTTAAAGGCATACGTGCCTGCAAGAATGGCATAGCCCTTTTCAGACGGTAGCAGTATTGCTATGGTTTGTTTTATATTCTATGTGGCTTAATCATCCTCGATATTTTTGGCTTCTGTCTTGTCACATATGCCTTTAAAGACAGATTTTTCATTTTCCTGGTGTTGAGAAAGTAGTGGTGGTTAAATTAGTATTTGCTGCAGTAGCAAATTAAATCATCAATCACTTCCATGTCTGGTTACTGAGGGAAAGATAATCCTTGTTTTGAGTAATGTTACAGTCTTAATTTTTATAGCAGAAAGACCAAAAATTTTAAGGGCATTTTTGAGAAAAAAATTAACTCCATTCTTTGTGGAGTTGTGGATTAATGGCTTATCATTTTTGGTGAGAAATTGACTATTGTAATGTTCTTCGTGTACTCTCTGTTAGTCTTTGTTGTGGCTGGCATTTTTTGTTATGAACACACTCTTTCTGTCTTCTGAACCAGTGCTGCTTATTTTAGCTATGTTTTGGTTTGATGAAAGGGTTTTTTGCTTTTCATAATCTTTAAACTTGTTCTTTTTATGTGTTTCATCTACTTTGATGAAATAAATCACAGACAAAATTATTTTCATAGACCTAGTCATTTTTGAAACAATATAGTAAGAAAATTCACCCATAGTGAGAAGTAGTAAAAGACCTTATTTTCAGAACAAGATAATTTCAGTGTATTCACTTTCTTGATATTAAATCAAGGCATGTGGTTGGAGGAGAATGGAGACTGGAGGAAAACCTAAATTTGAAGCTTTCCACCCTGTGATTCTCTTAGGCGTTATCCTAAGAACTATGAATGTGTAATTGATACCTGATTTTGTATTTTGGAAAGCACATTTGAGTATTTACTCTTTCACTCTGAAAGGATTTCCTAAACAATATGTTCACATATTCATGACTGTATTGGCATGACGTATTTTACTTGATGTGTTCTTCAAAAGCTTCAAGAAAAATGGCTTCAGATTGCATCATTAGAGGGGTGTGTGTGTGTGTGTGTGTGTGTGTGTGCATGTGCATGTGCGCGTGTGTGCTTATTGTTCTTTATAACCTATAAAGGATCCATCTATCCGTAGGACGAAGTTTAAGCATCCCAGCTTGGCATTCAGGGCTTTCACTGTCCAGCTCCAGTTCATTATTGCAACATTATCTCCACAAACACTGCTACATAGAACCCTCTATTCAAACTAGGTCAACTCCCCTTTCTCAAATATGTGCATTTCGACCTCATCTTTGTACTAGGGTATTTGCATATTTGGGATTTCCTTCTTTTCTCTACCTATTTAATTTTGTTCAAGCCCCAGCTTTTCCAAGAAACTGTCTCCAACTCCTTAGTCCATAGCAGTCTCCTGGCACTCTCCTGTTTCTTTGAATTCCCATGGTATTTATTGTCTTTACCACTTACTTGGCAGTGCTGGCTTTATTTTCTTTTATGTTTGTGCCTTGATGTCCTGAAGAAGATGGAGAGCCCTTTAAAGACAGAGGATCACTGGTATTTTTGCTTAGTCTTGTCTTTCTATATGTTTTTTATTGTGTTTGATATTTCTCATAAATACGAATATCATCTTATTCGGTTATGACCTTGGGCTTTGAAGCCTGTCGTTGGTTTTCTGAGACAAGTTTCAGCACACTCTAGAACCATATTTGTTCTTGGAAAACATTCATTCACCTTTACTCTTTGGGGGGAGGGGGTGATTGAATACAGGGTCTTGTGCATGCTGGCTGGGCAAGTGCTTTACCACTGTGCTATACCCCTTACCTTTGTCATAATCTTTATTAGTGTCTTTAGTAACACAGGACTTGTCAAAATAATTCCACTTCCTTTTATTATTTTTTTTCAGTTGAATGTATGTTCCTTGTGGGAACACTTCAAGATCAGAAAGAGTAAAAAAACTTCAGCTGTGACTTTTTCATTTAAATGGGATTGCTGTGAGTGATTCATATGCCATTTGTTTTTGACAAAATTCAGCCATGGAATGTTTAGGGGCAATGTTTTTCAATGTAAAGAGATCAGTATTCATTAAGTATAAATGAAAGTAGGTTCACTATAACGGAAAAAAAATTGTGTATTTGAGGTTATACATGCAAACACACAAATATACATGCGCACATATACACACACATACATATTTATAGTATATCCTCTGTTTGATGAAAACAGTTCTGTTTGGTGATATTTTTATACTGTACTTAAAATGACTTTCAGTGGGATAATGTTTCAGAACCAAACTGATTAGACAAGCAAGCATGGAATGGTTTATTGGATTGGGAGGAGGCTGGAGGAAGGGAAAGTACCTAAGGCACTATCATGCTAATAAATCTAGGTGAGGGGTGGCGAGAATATGAGCTGGAACAATATTGAATAAGGGAAATTGATATATTTCAAAAGTGGGGGGCTTTTTGTATTCTTTTGCTGTTCTTCACATATACATCCGATGAAATAGACCAGTGGTTCTTCACCCTGGCTATACATTAAAATTGCAGGAGAGTTTTCTTTTTTAAATCAGAATTTCAGAGGCCAAAAGACTTTTTCTGTTTTTAAAAAAGCCTTTCAGATGATTCTAATGTGCAGTCAGAGTTGAGGAAATCCTAAAATAGCTCTTTTTTTTAAGCACTTAAGAAATATTCGTTGAGTGAAAGAGAACACAGAATTTAGTGATTAACCTAAAGCCACTTGTCCAGAGGGTCAAAACCAAAACTGGGAACTAAGTATTCAAGTTCTGGTTTATTGTTCTTTTCAATAGATTTGTGTGTAGCTGAGACTCATTTTCCCCCATCATATTGTGAATAGAAACTTATTAGGAACCTATAATTTCTTTAGTTTTCACATGTAACCTGGATTATATTTCATACCATTTGTTAAATTTGCATTAAGAAAACAGAGCCCCCCCATCACAAAATCTTGTTTTCTCTGTTAACAGGCCTTGCCATGAGGGAAAAGGGATAGTAGGCAGCTGTTGGCAAAATTTATCCTTGGTGTCTTCTTACCTCTCCCTTTGCATTTCTGGTGTCTGTTCTTCTTCACCAGCCCTCTCCCGCCTGTCCCCATCATGCTGCCTTCCTTGTTTCCTTCTTATGGCTCACTTCCTTTCCTTTACTGGGATGGAGCTCAAAGCTAAATGACTGTGTTAACCCCTCTAGGAGATTAACATTTAAAGGGGGAATTCACTAATTTACTTGTTTGTAAACCAGCAGTTGGCGGTTTGTGCTCATGACCTTTTTGAGTACATCTGCCTTCCAGATACTTCTTGATTAAAATTCTCACATACAAAAGGACATAAAAACAGGGATCAGAAATTAGCAACCTATTTTAGGAAAGTAGCTGATTCTTGCTGTAGCTTCTTCTGTGAGATGGTCTGTAGGTAGACTTGGCATGATGAAGGGTTAGAACTTTTTGGATCCTATAGTAATTTGTTGACTCAAAAATGAATTTGTTATCCAAACACATCCTGAAATTCATCATAGTTGATTCTGTCCCTAGTACTGCAAATAAGGACGCATTTCAGTCTATTTTGCAGCAGCTCCTTCCACTTCTTTTTACAGTACACCCATAACCCCGTGCTAGGGATGGAACCCAGGACCTCATCGAGCTACTGCTCTACCACTGAGCTTGATCCCTAGCCCACGCAGTGCCTTTTTATGTCCAAGAGCACTAGGTCTGTGAAATAGATTTAGGAATTCTTATGGACAACAGATTGTGCTGTGTCCTGGATAATCACGTGTTTTCCTGTAAACCAGGAGTCAACTCTTGTATTTCCTACATGTGCTGGTTCACCTCTTCAACTGTGGGACATGGTGCATTGTATCAGGTTGCAAAAATGGAGCCACATAAACACAATATTGTTTAATGCATTTAGTGTAATGAGCTTGTGATTGCGATTTCGTGGTAAGATTCAAATATCTGCCTTGTTTTATGTAATAAATGTCTTCCTGAAAAATTGAACATGAGGCATATTTTTGACAGTTGACTCACATTTTAATTGCTGTAGGTTAGATTTGAGTTGCTGAACCTTGTAGTGATTTATTCAGGAATTAATTCTATAGCATAAATAGTTGTCCCTTAATTTCTTTTGCAACAAGTTCACATTTTGAAATAAAATGTTAGCTTAAATTGGAGGGTACAGTCATCATTAAAATAATACCATTTATGTAGCTCTTTATAAATTTCTAAGTAGTTTTATATATATATTATTCTATTGTATCCTAATAAATAGCGCTGTGAGCTTGGCAGAGTACATAGTAATTACTCCTTGTGGTTGAGAAAGGTTAAGTGATTTGCTGGCAGGCATATGGTAGAGTGTGGGTTAGAGTCTAGGTTTCCCAGCTCTCGCCGCACTATTCCAACGTTGTTTCCACTGTAATGGTTCTCTCTTTATAACAAAACTATTATTAAAATAAACACTATGCCAATAATTCATTCTGAAAAATAAATGCTTATTTAACTTCATAGGTTATATGGCCATTGTTTAGGGTATGTCCTGTTTTGTTTTACTTACTTGCATGACTTTGTATAGCTTTTCACCTGATGGTTTTAGAATAGATTGATGAAGCCAGGATTTATTGAAGTCCTACTTTGGAAACATGATATGGCCAGTAGAAAGGAAAAGACATGATTCTTCTTGTAGGTTTATAAAATGGTTGAATGTGTACAGTGACATGTATTACAATTAGGAAAGAATTACACTATAATATATGACAATATTCAAAATAGTACATGTCTATACACTGTTCAAATAAGTGATATTAAATTGTAGCATAAGGCTTAATTTTATTTGGGGGTCAAATTATTTAGGGAAAGTTTCCTAAAAAGTTAGGTTATGGACTGGGGATGTCTTTGCCTAGCATGTGCAAGTCCCTGGGTTTGATCCCCAGCATCCCCCCCCCCCCCCCAAAGTTCAGTTAAGTATTTGCAACACAACAGGTGTAAGAACAAAAGTGGTTAATTAGGCTATTTTACAGTTAGGATTAGTGGAATGCTTTGCTTAAGGTTTACAATTTAATATTTCAATTTAGATTATTTATAATATGAACTCTGAAAGATTTATTTGGCATCAAAAACATAAAGGTGGACAAGATCCAGAACCTCATTGACAACATAAGAGGTGATGCTAGGGACACTTTTCACAGATAGCAGTAATTCAAGATTTACAGCATATTGATTTACTGGGGAATGGTATTTAAGTTCCAAGGCACACAGTGAAACTTTGAAAAGGGGTATCATTCTCCCAGCCCAGCCCAGGAGCCACTCTGGTGATGCTTAAACTGTATGATGCCTACCCTTATTCTACAGAGGATGGATTTTCCCTCAAAAGGGAAATCTTTTCATTTTCTTTTTTTTTTCTATACTTGGGGTGTATTCAGGTACTTTTTGAAATATTGTAATACTCTTATAAAATCAGTTCTCTGCAAAATTTCAGAAAGAGTTGTCTGCTTCTTTTTTACAGGAAAAAGATACCTTACACTCTAGGGAACCATTTAAAGTAGTAAAAGAAAACTGTATGAGACAATTTTATAACAGTTTAAGTTTGTATTTAGTCTCACTTTCAACTAGTGTACTCAATCTACTGAAGGTTAAACTTGAACTTTAAAAATTTTATTTATTTATTTATTTAATTATTTATTTTCATGCTGGGGATTGAATCCAGGGCCTTGCTCATGCTAATAAACATGTATTCTACTACTGAGCTCCACCCCCACTCCCAAACTTCAACTTTAAATCTTTATAGTTCTTCTGTTACAAATAAATTTAAATATATAGCATTCAATGGTATTATACATAATACCAGTCAATGGACTATGGTAGATAATTAAAGAGTATGTATTTTCTTTTCTTTTCTTTTAAGTTGTACATGGACACAATACCTTGATTTTATTTATTTTTATGTGGTGGTGAGGATTAAACCCAGTGTCTCATATGTGCCAGGCAAGTGCTCTTCCATTGAGCTACAACTCCAACCCCCCATATTTTCTAATATATTTTTTGATATCAGATTTTTTTAAGGAAAAATTTTTTTTCCAAGTAGGAAAGTCCTTTCCTATTTGAGGACACTTTTAAAATTCTGTATACTATTTTGTTCTTGCTTTATTTTTAAATTAATTATGTTAGTCTTTTTCAATACAATATTAGGGACTCAAAGTGATGAGAAAGAAAGTAACAGTGACACAAACTTTTTATTTGAACCCCATAAAGATTATTCAATTCAAAATACGTGTACTTGGATTTAACTCAAAAATGGCTATGTTGGTGATTATATCCCTAAGAAACTATTATGTGTGGCTTAGAATTTTTTTCTTAAAATTATATGTAAATCCTTAACACTCTGAGCTAGTGGTTGGGATGTCAGTGTCAGTGGGAAATCAATTACATTTAAAAATACTTATGAATTAAAAACAGTAAATTGAACATAGATAACAGTGTCTTTCTCCTACCTTAATGAATATGTAGAGAATGCATTTGTCATATTGATTTTATATATAAAATATATACCTTGCCACTTTCAAGGAATTTGATTTCATAGTGGTATAAAACAGGAGCTCCCACACATTTTATATAGATTAGATAGTAGTTTCCAATTGGAAGGGAGAATTTGCCTTCAAGGGATATTTGGAAGTGTCTAGAAACATTTTTGATTGTCACAAATCAAAAATGGGGGAGGTGCTACTGACCTCTAGTGGGTAGAGGTGAGCATCCTTCAGTGAAAAGCACAGTCCACCACAACAAAGACTTTTCTGGTCCAAAACGTCAATGGTTCAGAAGCCTCAGGTTAGAGTAAGATAAATGTCATAACTGAAAACAAAGTGCAGTACATGTTCAAAGAAGGAAAGATGACATTTGATCGGATTGTTGGGACATCAAAGGCATCTATATAAAGAAGATGGGAAATTGGCTTTGAAAGGGGAGACATCAGATTTTATAGTTATGCGCAGAGGGAGAAAGCTACATGAATATTGACATCCCAGAGTCTCCTCAAATTCAATATTATCAAGTAATCAATTCTTGTTACTAACCATAAGTCCCTGCCTCACCCAGATCAGAAATTTGAGAGCTATTCCGGACTCCTCCCTTTTCCTCAACCTAATCTAGTTAAGAACTAGGATCTGTTGGTCAGAGATCTTTGAATAGCTTTCAGATCTGTTTCCTTCCTGTCAGTTCTCACTGCCATTCTTATTATTCAGCTTCTCCTCTCTTCCTCACCTACAACTGAACCTGTCAAGAGTTTCCCACAGCTTCTGATCTCTTTGCCTCAAGTTTGCTTCAACTCCACACTAGCTAGACCACTCTCTTCAGTGTGCGAGTCTGATTGTCATTTGTGGCTAAAACACCTTCAAGCCCGTAGCCAGTTCCCTAACAATGCATTTCAAAATCTTATTTCCTTGGATTTCATGTTTTGAAAAATTGTAAAAATGTAGAAAAAAGATAAAACATACACACTGTGCTTTAACTGTGGTGATTTTATTTTTATTTTTATTTTTTTATTTTTTGGAACTAGGGATTGAACTCAGGGACACTCGGCCACTGAGCCACATTCCCAGCCTTATTTTGTATTTTATTTAGAGACAGGGTCTCACTGAGTTGCTAAGGGCCTCGCTAAGTTGCTGAGGCTGACTCAGCCTCCTGACTCAGCCTCCCAAGTCGCTTGGATTACAGGCATGCGCCACTATGCCCAGCTTGTGATTTTGTATTTTATTACTCAATGTTAAGTTGCTAAGATTCATTCAAATTGTGTGAAGCTGTAGTTCATTATTTTGGATGGCTGCATGATCTTTTATTGTTTGAATGTAGCACACTTTATTCATTTTCTTACTGACTGCTATATATATTGCTTCCCCTTTTTTCTCTTGTAAACAGTGCCACTATAAAATTATTATACATGTCTCGTTGTATATGTGCAATGTTTTTCTTCTTGTGTACTTGGGAGTGGAATTGCTAGGTTATGTTGAATGTCATTGTTCAGACTGGTTTATGGTTTACATTTCCTTGGTCATGTATAATAGATCCTATTAAACTATATTCCCTCCAATACATAGTATTGTCAGGTATAAACATTATGGCCAAGTGAATTTGAAATGGTATTTCAGTGAAGCTTTTTCAAATTTAAATTTCTCAGATTACCAATGATATTAACATTTCCTTAAATATCTGTTGGCCATATATTTCCTGTATTGTAAAGTAACTTTCCATTGTTTTTGCCCATTTTCTTTTGAATGTCCTTTCTTTATATAATTCTATATACTACTTTTCTGCATATGTACTATAGTTCTGTAATTCTTCCTATGCTAATCATTTGTCAGTTTTGTATGTTGTGGGTATCATCGCCTAGCTTTTTCTTTATAATTTTTTTTAATTGTAGATGGACAAATTATCTTTATTTTTTAAATTTATTTTCATGTGGTCCTGAGGATCCAACCCAGTGACTCACACATGCTAGGCAAGCACTCTACCACTGACTCACAACCCCAGCCCCAGTCATTGCCTAGTTTTTAACTTTTTTGCTTTTTAAGGTGTCTTTTGAAGAATAAATCTTTGAAAAATTTTTTAAATCTTTGAAATTTTAATACAGTCAAATTTATCAGTTAATTTATTGTCAATGACTTGTCTTCTTTAAGAATATATTAAATATATTAATCTACATTTTTTACAAAGAGTTTTAAAGTTTTATTTTTGGTGTTTAAGTTTCAAGTCAATATGGAATTGATTTTTATCTGTGGTGTGAAGTAGTGGTTCAGTTTCATTTAACATCAGTCATATTTTTCTAGATTCACCATTGTCTTCTTTTTAACGTTTTATTGAGAGAATTCACAAAACAAAAATTCATCTATTTAAAATGCATTTTTTATTGGTTGTTACTTGTGCACCCATCACTACAATCTAATTTTCAAATGTTTTCATCACCCCAAAAGAAACCCATACCCTTCAGTCCCTCCCTATTCTCCCTGCCTCCACTCTATACCATCTGACCCTAGGCAACCACTAATCTACTTTCTGTCTCTATAGATGTGCCTATTCTGGACATTTCATGTAAATGGATTCATACAATCTATGACCTTTTGTGACTGACTCCTGTCATTATTATCATGTTTTCAAAATTCATTTACATTTTTTTTTTTTTGATACTGGGGATTGAACCCAGGGGCACTCCACCACTGAGTCACATCCCCAGCCCTATTTTTTTGTATTTTATTTAGAGACAGGGTCTCACTGAGTTGCTTAGGGCCTCGCTAAGTTGCTGAGGCTGGTTTTGAACTCGCGATCCTCCTGTCTCAGCCTCCCAAGTGCTGGGATTACAGGCGTGCGCCACCACGCCTGGCTAAAATTCATTTACATTATAGTGTGTTATCAGTACTTGATTCCTTTTTATTTCTGAATAATATTCCATTATATATTTTGCTTACCTATTTACCAGTTGATGGACAATTGGATTGTTTCCTCTCTGGGTATGATAAACAATACTGCTATAAACATTTATGTATGGGTCTTTGTATAGATGTATGTCATCATTTCTCTTGGGAATATATGTAGGAATGGGATTGCTGAATCCTGTGGTGGTTCTATATTTAACATTTTGAGGAAATGCCATTGTTTTCCAAAGCAGCTGCACCATTTTATATTCCTATTGAAAGTGTGTAGGATTCTGGGTTGGAGTTGTAGCTCAGTGGTAGTGTGCTTGCCTAGCATGTGTGAGAAACTGGGTTCGATCCTCAGCACCACATATGAAGAAAGAAAGAAAGAAAGAAAGAAAGAAAGAAAGAAAGAAAGAAAGATATTGTGTCCACCTACAACTAAAAATAAATTTAAAAAAGAGTGTATGGGATTCCAATTTCTCTACAACACTTATTACCTTTTTTAAAAATAACCATCCTGGGCTGGGGATATAGCTCAGTTGGTAGAGTGCTTGCCTCGCAAACACAAGGCCCTGGGTTCAATCCCCAGCACCACAAAAAAAATAAAATAAAAAATAAATAAAAAAATAAAAATAACCATCCTAGTGGGTGTGAGATGGGATCTCATTTGTAGTTTTGATATTGTTGCCCTAAAGATTAATGATGTCAAGCATTGTTACATCTGCTTATTGACCATTTGTATATCTTTCTAAGAGAAATGTCTGTTCAGGCTTTGTCCTTTTTCTAGTAGGGCTGTCTTTCATTACTGAGACATAAGAGGTTTTTAAAAAAAATGACGAATATAGATTCTTTATCAAATGTATGACTTGCAAATATTTCTTTCCTATCTAATTCTATGGGTTGTCTACTTTGAAACATAGAATTTTAATTTTTTTATATACTCCACTTTATTTGTTTCTTATGTTACTTGTGCCTTTGGTCTTTTTTATCTTTCCCCTAGCCCCTCATCCTCCACATACAGTGATTATACCTCTATTATCGCAGCCGTGATCTATTATTGCAATTAATCTTTCTTCTATTGTCCTGTGCACCATCAGTTTAATAACTTTCCTGAAAAAAATAAACACTACCATAATAAATGCATGCATATGTTTAAGAACCATTTACATTAGAAGAAAATGTGCGTTTCTCTTTTTATTGACTTTAGAATTCAATGTAGAAACTTTGTCATTTCAATACCTTGTATAGTGTGTGATACACAGTAGTTGTTTAACACATTTTGTTCGATTTAAGCCTGCTGTTTTATCCTGGGTGCCTTTTTGAGTTGTCCTTTTGCTTTTTTTGTGTGTTTTCTACTACTTCTAATATATGTACCTTGTTCTCCAGTCAGATTGGACCTCTCATCATCTTTCTCAGTTTTGTTTTGTCTTATTTTTAAAAATGAAAAAAGCAACACAACTACTATTATAACTATAAAGTTCTAACAAAAAAAGCTAGAAAAAAATAGAAAATAGAAATGAAAAAAAGTATTAGAATTAGAGAAAAGTATTAAAAAGAAATAACACATTACTGCTTCATAAGCAGAAGCAGTGTTATTGTTAAACTTTAATATTTAGAAATTAGCTACAGTTTTTATATATTCCTATATTCCACCATTGGATATGTTTTTAGTTTGGAATAGCTGGCTACTTATAAATATTTAACTATTCAGTTAATTAAAAAATTATGTTTATGACATTAAGTAATAAATTTGGCATTAATATGTAAATTATAAAATGTTTTGAGGATTAGTATGTTCTTAACAAATTTAATCCTGAAAGTCATATTTATAGATGAAGTCTATGAAAAATTGGGAGATAGATGCACATTTTGTGATTAGATTTAGAGTTTTTGCCAGTCGTGTTTCAGTCTGTGTTGGTCTAATTTCCTCCTCTTAGATTGGTCTACTGTCTTCCATTTACCATGGGCACAGTTAAAATCATGGATCTATTACCTTCAAGTTGCAAAATATTATCATCCTTACTTGGATCAAAGTTTAAAGGCTCTCACAAACAACTCTACGTATTCTTTGCATTTTGTCTTATATAAAGCCTCATCACCTAATGACTGAATTTTCTCAAATTTATCAGTGTACTATTGGTTCCTTAAAAGTCTTCCTATTGTAGTCTATTGTGTATTCTCCTTCCAAGTTGTTCTTTCTGAAAGTTTTTCTTACACCACTGTTCAACTGAAGGCAAATATTTTATAACATGATTTTTTATTTTTTATTTATTTACTTATTTATTTATTTATTTTTGCGGTGCTGGGGATTGAACCCAGGGCCTTGTGCTTGCAAGGCAGGCACTCTACCAACTGAGCTATATCCCCAGCCCAGATTTTTTATTTTATTTTTTGGTGGTGGGGATTGAACTCAGGGCTTTTTTCATGCAAAGCACATACTCTACCACAACAGGGATTTAAGGGACTGCCTAGACAGTGGCCTCATGCCTGTAATCCCAGCTGCTCCGGAGGCTGAGGGAGTTCAAAGCCAGCCCCAGCAATTTGGCGAGGTACTGAGCAACTCAGTGAGACCCTGCCTTAGATAAAATATAAAAAAGGGGCTGGGGATGTGGCTCAATAGTTAAATGCCCCTATGTTCAATCCCTGGTACCTAAATAAATAAATAAATAAATAAAGGACTGACTAAAAAAGTGCATTGTTTAGATGCACTATAATTTATTTAACTGTTCTTCTATTGCTAGATGTTTAAGTTATTGTTTAATATGAGTGCACAACTAAATGCAGTTGTGCCCTTGGCTTTACATTGCTTTCCCCTAAAGGAATTTTAAATTCCTTTAGAGTAGATAATGCATTCTGTATATAAATTCCCTGCAATATTTGATTCAGTGCTGTGTCTCTCTCAACAGTGGATAGTAAATGCTTATCAACTGCGTGTGTATGTGTGTGTGTGTGTGTGTTTTGCTGGGAATTGAACACAGGGCCTTGTGCATGCAGGCTACCTCTACCACTGAACTACATCCCCAGCTCCAACTTGTCAAATTTTAAACTTAAAATTATGGGAAGGGTATGAAAAATGGTGGAATGAGACAAACATCATTACCCTATGTACATGTATGATTACATGAATGATATGAATCTACATCGTGCACAACCATAGAAACAAAAAGTTGTACACCATTTGTGTACAATGAATCAAAATGCAGTCTGTAAAAATAAAAAACAAATAAATAAAAAAATTATGGGAAGGAGCTTAGAAGTTTCATGTACCAACTTTTTAATTCTATATGTGTGACTGTAAACTGTAGGGGAATGGTTCCCCCATGGTGCCTTGGTAATCTTACCTGTCTCCACAAAGGCTATACAAGTGAGGCTCAACCATAGTTTGACTCAAGTCTTTGGGAATACTCTGTGATCCTCCCCGGTATATGGCAAGATAGACTGATTGGGGAGGAGCTGTCACAGGGCCATTTCTTATCCACCCCCTATCTTATGGGAGGGTGCCCCCAGGCAATTATTAACTCCTTTCTTCATTCTGGTGAGGCTGGGGACTTTCCTTTAGATACAGCTGCAAAGATAGAATTGCAGTGTAAAGTTGATTCAACAACAGCAGCACACAGTGTGGGTTGTCTTTCATTTTGTCCCTCCAGTTGGGTTGTGATCTGTGGGTCTAAGGGACATGGGGAGTTGATACCATGCTGATGGTGCATTCTCTGTGTTAGTATTACATTGTCTGAGTCCTTTTGGTCTTGCTGGCAGGTGCTGTTGTAGTGATGTGTAAGGGCTGCTTGACCACTTAACATAAATGAAGGGGAATTTTTTGGACTGGTTTGGGGAATTTGTCATTACTTTATAATTAGTCAATTTACTATAAATTGCTTTTAATTTCAGGATCCAATATTTAGTGTTTTGCTATTGAACAGCTCAATTAAGGATGGTCCTCACTCTCTAAATATAGTATTATTTTAATGGGCACAGTATGCTGGCTGTAAGACTAGTCTTAATCAGGATAAATCAAAGATGAAGCAGTTAGTTTTGTCTAGCACAGCAACTTGCATTTGGGTTTTTTGTTTCTTTGCTTGTTGTTTGTTTGTTTGTTTTCCTTTCCTTGAGAATTACTTTTGTTTCAGAATCCAAAGCCAACTAGAGCTATCCTGGGAAGTCATTTGAGGCAGACTTTTCTCATATTACATTAGATTTTTCCTTTTTCACATAATAGAAAGGTACTAAGGTTTTTTAATTCATACAGAAAGTATAATGTATAAACAGATCCACTTGATTTTCAATGGCTAATTAGCCTTAACTTAGGCAGAAAGATCACCAGAGTCAGATTAATCATGAAGCAATTCATATGTCCTAGAGATAGATGTCACTTACATTATTAGCAGATGAATTAAAACAATTCAGATGTTACAAGGTTTTTTTTTTTTTTTTTTTTTTTTTGCCTTAACAAAGTAATTTACATGAAAGCACAGTTTTCACATTAAATTGCATACTTTTATTTTAATTTGTTTTTATAAAGTGATGACATGTAGTAGAACAGCAATATAATATGACATAGCACAGTGATGTTTGGTAGCAGACCAAGTTATTCCCTCGGAAAAATAAAATGACTATATTTAATACCAACTTATAGTTACCTTGTAACTGTTGGCATGTATCATTCTTATGAATGGGATATATATGGTTAGAATTTGATTTGCCTTGTGAAATACCTTTAAAATAGTATACTATTATTGTGTTTTTCTTTTTTTTCTTCATTGATGCTGGGATTAAATTCAGGGCCTCACACATGCTAAGCACACACTTTACCACAGTACTATACCCTCAGCTCTTAGTTGTGCTTTTCTTGTAACAAAAGCAGTACTTGCTTATGTTGTTGTTGTTTTTGGTGCTGGGGATCAAACCCAGGGCTTTGTGCTTGCGAGGCAGGCACTCTACCAACTGAGCTATATCCTCAGCCCCTAGTGCTTGCTTATGATAGAAAATTTAGGAAACTAAAAGCATAGAGGAGAAAGTACAAATCACTCCTCATTTAACCAACATTGAGTAAATATTAATATTTTGGTATATTTCCTTCATAACCCCATACTCCTCCCCCTTGTATATCAGGAGTGTATGAAAGGCATATTTTTAAAGGAAACAATAGGTTTATATTGTGTAAATATGTTTATGTTCTAAATGTTATAGTTATTACCCTGTAAACATATTTCCACATTAAGGAATTGAATCTGTAATGTGATTTCGAAAGTCTATAATATATGTTCCATTGTAAACATATTTTATTTACATTTTACCCTATTATTGAACATTTCAGTTGTTTCTATTTTTTGCTATTGTAATCAGTCCTGGAATAAACATGATTTTTTAATTTGTCTCTATTTGGTTTCAAATATGACCAGAGATTAAATTCTCGGATCAGTGGGCATGAACGTTTTGATGGCCATTGATTCATATTGTCAAATTGCTTTCCAGAAAAGTTACCTCAATTTGTATTCCCTTCAGTGGTATATGGAAGTGCCCAATTCAAAATAGCTTGTCAGCACTAGTAGTAACTTTAAAACCCTTTAAATTTATCTTAATTTTTACATTTGTTTTGAGTACAGCAAGGTTCAATATATTTTCATGTGGATGTTGGTCATTGATAGTGTTCATTTTTAAATGTTTATGTCTTGACCTAGCTATTATCAATGAGTTGTTGGTGTCATTTAGCTTTTGATAGATGGAGGTTATTATTTGTTTTTTAGTAGGTGAATCTAGAAATCTTTTATGTGTGAATTCTTCCTTTGTTTGATACTTTCAAAGTCCTTCCCTATTGTAATATTATGTGACTATTCAATAAAATGCGTTTTTAGTTTTCTTTTTTATGGTTCATTTTCATGTTTATCTTTTCCCTCCATCTGGATTTTATTTTAGAAGTTATGTGATGAAGTTATAATATTTGTCTTTGGAAAATAAAAAGTTAATTCAGAAACCATTTAATAAATAATACTATATTGATTCAAAATGTTATATTTATAATATATAAAATTCATAAGTATTAAAGTACAGTGCCATTCTTAAATGTCACTTTGAAGTTTGAATGCCGTTACACTGATTCATTAGTCG
Organism: Glaucomys volans; assembly: GCA_020662805.1. Classification (NCBI taxonomy): domain Eukaryota; kingdom Metazoa; phylum Chordata; class Mammalia; order Rodentia; family Sciuridae; genus Glaucomys; species Glaucomys volans. The sequence goes on from JAJEJO010004764.1 coordinate 23,029, forward strand.
TTATTTCTTGGTGAAACTGAAAACCATTGTAGAATCTCCTGCAGACAACTCTGCATAGAGTGGCCCACCCTCCCCCATTTTTAATAAAGTCTTGTCCTTCCACGTGGCTTAATTGTTGCATGACTCACAGTCCTTTTCTCACTGAGCGTGCATGTAATCTGCCCTCTGGTTAGCAGCTGTGGTTTCTGCTTGCAGCATCTGTTTTTATTTGCACCCTTGCTCCTCAAGGTCCTGTGCTCAAAATGAGACTTCCATCATTGGTTGCTGCAGGTGGGTGAGATCTGCTTGTTATTGTATTTCATAATTGTTGGCTTTAAAGCATTTTTTTTCAGGACTGGAGATGTAGCCCACTATTACAGCATTTGCCTAGTATGCATGAGGCCCTGGGTTCAATCCCTAGTACCAGAAAAACAATAAAACATTTTTTCCATTGTCTACTTTGTAATTCATTTTGTCTCTCCACTGTATTATGAATTAATATTTTAATTCATTATAGAGTATTCTAGAAATTCTCTGGCTTATTTTATCTTTCTCATTTAATAAGATTTCATTGTTTTAGACTGTTCATTATCTTGTCATGAATGACAGCACAACACCCTTCTAGAAAATACTGAATCAAGAAATCACCTGTCTTTGCAGAGGGCATCTGTTGAAAGCAGATGCCAGAGCCATGGGGTTGTCATTTCCCATCAGGCTCCAACATCAGAGTCTCTAATACTTCAAAGACACCCTCCATTCTTGCTTAGACAGACAGCTGTGGTGCCTCCTGTTTTCTTGTTGCTTTTGTTTCTAGTCTTCACAGTTCTTTTAGATAGAAAAATAGATAAGGAAACCTTAAAATGGAGGATCATTCTAACCAGGTTTTACATATTATAACTGTATTTTATTTGGGTAATAGCCATTACCAAAGAATAGAGAACATTTAATTTTTATTTTCATGTTAGGAAACTTAAGTATCTAAGTTGACTCATTTTTGTGCACTCTCCTAAAGCAAAATTCTGTATATATATTCCATTCATAAGAAATGAATGTAATGATCATTGTGTTTTAGATCTTCATGAACATTATTTATCATTCATTATGTACAAGTTGATAAATTTCTTTCATTTCTATTGATTATTTCTTTCAGGGATTTTAGGTTGCTGCAGAATATTCTCATTTCCAATAGTTCTGAAATAGTGAGAAATTAAGCAATTTTGACAGTGTTTTATAGGTGGTAATCAGGGGAATCAGAAATGCAGTTCAGATCTAGTCTAGTGTTCATCTGCTTAAATGTTCCTCTTATTTTTCAGTCTGTCAGACATCTGTGAACTTTGAGATATACCCCAAGGATGATACAGTATTAGTTCAGTAAGAAAATCTTTGTAAAAATTACAGTTTTCATAGAGCTAAGTAGAAGCCAGAATATTTGAAATGTGAGACAAGAGGTCATAACAGTGGAACGAGTGGAAAATCACACATAGAACAGATGAGTTTAGAACCCCAGTGCTGTTAGTTATTACTGGTATTTTTTTTTAACATTCAGCATGTCATTCAAACTGTCTTTGCTTCATATGTGTAATGAGGAACAGTAGCTACCTCACAAGATTGTACTCGGTTTAGAAATAATCTATACAAAGCTCATGGCAGGGCTGGGGATGTGCTCAGTGGTAGAGTGCTTGCCTAGCATGCACAAGGCCCTCAGTTTGATCCTAGCACCACAAACAACAGCAACAGGAAGAAACCAAACTGCATGGCATTCTGATCTAGCATATGGGGTTTATGTGTGTATATATAATAGTTGTCTCAATCCCTCCTAGGTTATTATTGATGTGAATTTAGGGTTCTAATTTCAAATCATTTCTTCATTAATCTTCATGTTTCTTTAAGCAGAAAATTATATATGTGTGTGTGTATTTATATATATATTATTATTATTATTATTGTTTTTTTAGATGGAGTATTGCTATGTTGCTGGTCTTGAACTCCTAGTAAGCAGAAAATTCTGTGGTGTTATCTCTGTTAATGATGAAGAAGTGTTCCAACAACATGTTTCAGCATTAGAAATTTTACCAGAGGCAAAGATCAGACTTTCAAATATTACCTAGACTATTTAAAATAAGAGGGACTATGGTAATCTGTATTATTAAATAACTCCTAATGACAATTCACGTATCCTAGTTTAAGTTTTGACAATTTGTACAAAAAAAAAATCTTTAAAACTTCACAATCTTTTGTATACTGAATAAGATTAAACTATAATTGGCATAATTTGTATGGTATAATAATGTTATTTCTGAAAGTCATTTTCTATACTTTGGCAGAAATGCTAGCTAATAGGCCAGAAATTACACTGGGCAACAGATGGACCCATCTGTGTTGCTTGTGACTGCAGCTTGGGAGACAGCATACAGATTTCCATTCCATCTGACTTATCTCCTCCCTTCCCTAGCTTCCTTAATCTTTGAAGCTCAAGAATGATACAGAACATAATTTAGATCAGATTATTTAAGATGATCTATTAACATCTCTAACAGGCTTCCAGCAGTTTTACAAGGAGTGTCTTGAAAGAAGGCAGGAAATAGTACATAGCAATCTGTCTACTGTTGATTTACTGCCAGTACTGCTTGATATGATTTATGATTAAAAATGAGACAAAAGAAAAATAGTTCAGTGGTTACAAAGGTACTTATCCCGAAGGGTATTAATTAACTGGGGTATCACCTTACAGCACAAGAAAAAAAAATAATACAAAGGTACTAAATGTTAAAAATTTATAGGCATTCTCTCATTAATCCTTATAAACAGTTATTGTGGAGTACATTAGTTTCCTGTGGCTACTATAACACATTACTACAAACTTAATGGTTTTAAAGAACAGAAATTTAGTCTCTCACAGTTCTGAAGACCAGAAGTCTGATGGGTTTTATCGAGCTAAATTCAAGGTTTCAGCAGGGTCACTCTCCCTCTGGAGGCTTTAGGGGACAACACATTCCTTGCCCCTTCTGCCTTCTGGAGACTGCTGGCATTCCATAGCCACAATCAACCAATCTCTGCCTCTGTCTTCATATGGCCCTCCCCTCAATTTTTCATAAGCCTATCTTATAGGAACACATGTTATGGCATTTAGTGTCCACCTGGATGATCCAGGATATCTCTCATCATGAGATTCTTAATTACATTTCAAAAATATTGGCTTTTAAGGAACACTCAGAGATTCCAGGAAATGGTTTTTCTTACTGTAACTCTTTTAAAATAACAATTATGTATTTATTTCTTGAGTATATGTTCATTATTAGTCATACTCAAGTTGCCTGAGTACACATGGTTATTAAATAATTTTAATCTCATACAGTTTTCTTTATTAAGTGTACATCACAAGATGAAAAATTTAAATCAGTTTAAATTTTATCCATTATGTCTACATAAAAGTCAGTCTTCACTTTTTTCAGGGTAAATATGAGATGTTGTTATAGTGAAATTGTTCATGAAATTAAGACACAAATTATTTTGTGTTATTTCTCATCTCTCTTTCCATGGCTGTGTTTTTCTTTTTGGTAAACAGAATAAACTGTTATTCTGTTTACCAAATGCTTAGAAAGGATGTTTATACTGATTTAAAATTTGAAACACCCTAGAACTAGATTTCTTTAGTTAGAGGCTTTATAATAGCTTGAGTTTTAATTTTGACTTTATTATGCTTTATTTGATTTAACTCCATTCAATTAGAATAATAATTCCTGTAATTTTAAGTGGTGTTTACTAAATAAATAGATGAACTCATCCAGAAAATAGTTTATGAATGTAAATTTAATTAAATTCCCTAAGGGAGTATGTACTTTTACTCTGTAATTTACTAAATAATTTTTTTGGGGAAGGAAAAGAACATAAAGCATCATGCAAAAATGTGGAAGTTATTAAAATAATGTCTTGATAGTATTTAAACTATCTCATTAAATTGTTCTTTTTTTGGTGGTGCTGGGGATTGAACTCAGGGCCTTACGCGTTAGGCAAGTACTCTATCACTGAGCTACATCCCCAGTTCAAAATCATTCTTAATAATGACATTTAGCTTTTTCTCCTATCACTTTTTGAACTTCTTTGATGTCTTAATCATATGATTATTGCATTTTCTCTTGACCATTATTTTCAGTCTTTTCTGTTGTTTTTTTCTCTGCTCAATTTCTAAGTGTTAACCTTCTTGATGGCCCATTCTTTTTCTTTCATTTCTTCCTTCCGCCCCCGCCCCCCACCTTCCTCGCTGTACTCAAGTGATTCTCATGCCTTAGCCTTCTGAGTAGCTGGTACTATAGGTGTGTACCACTGGGCTCAGCAGATGGCCTATTGATCTAACTGAATACTCTGAATACTCTTCTATTTCTATGATTTTTATAATACTGACAGCTTCTAATTTTATATGTCTGTCCTAGACCTCACTTCTGAGATCCAGAATCATCTGTCTGATGCCCATGTAACAATCTCCCTTGAGTCTTTTTCAGATCAAATTGAACCCTTGATTGCACCTCTGCTTTAGAAAACACAACAGAAATCACACCAGTAGCAACAACAAAAATCTGGTTCCAATTCCACTAATTTATTGGAAAACATCGTTAAGGGGCCTAGGCCAGAATCCTGCATGCCTCTTATTTATCCCACATAGCCCATCCCTTGCATTTCCCTCTTATGTACTAATTCTAAAATATATTTCAAATTCTAGCTACTTTCTCTTTTCCCTGTTCTTGCCATCTTAATCAAACTACCATTATCTATCTCTGGGGCCACTATATTTTTAGTACTTAATACTAATAAATATGTGTTTAATAGCTGTTATACAGAATAACAAACTGGGCATAATTTTTTCTTTAGGATTTCAAATTAATTGTAAGCAGTAATTTTCAACTCCCAAAATTCTGAAGTTACAAGAATAAGAGGTAAAACCTTAAGTATAAAAGAAACTGAAACATGCTAAATTGAAAACAATGACTTCATTTTCCCTCTCAGTAGAACTATATAATGCTTGAGTATCCAGAGGAGGTAAGCCAGAATATTGAGAAACTTTTATTTCAACTTCTAGTAATTCTATCATTTTATTAAGTTATTCAGCATCCTAAAGTGGGAGCAAGAAGAATCCAAATTATCCAGTTTTCATATTATGTAATTATAGTTAATGTTTTCTTTTGCCAGTTATAACATTTTACATTAGATGAGAATGAGAATCAAGTTCCCTTTCTTTCCCCTGTCCTCTCTTCTGTCTCTATCCATACATACCAATGCACACACACATATATATAAATACATGTATATGAATAGGGAGTTTACTATATTGCTGAGCAAAGTCTCATCCCTCAGAGTGAGGAAGTTGAACATTATTGAGAAGAGTTTTTTTCTTGTTGTGAGGATGCATCTGATGCTAAATGAGGTACAGTTGAGGCTAAGCTGAACTATATAAGTGTTTTCCCTGACAGGTCCATTGTATTCTTATGTTTTTAACTATAAGTATGATAACTAGTATAAATAAAGTATGTTTCTCTGTTAACTAATTAGATGATAATTCAGTTATTGGTTCTCAACAGGGGTGGGTGGGTTTGCACCTCAGGGGACATTTTTTGGCTTTCATGGCTAGAGGGTTACTGGTAGCCAGTGGATCCTACAGTGCTCAGGATAGCCCTCCCACAGCAGTTATACAGCCAAAAGGTCCATCGTGCTGAAGTTGAAAAACTCTTTGTGAGTAATTTTTTCAACCTATCACATGATGTCATAAGTTTTTTTCCCCAAAATTTTATATAACAAATAAACCTTTGGAGGAATTATGGTTATAATAATTCCATGATTTTGTCTTTGTAAGAACTTAAATTAATGGAAGTATATTTGTGTGTGCTTGGAATAATTTAGAAGAGGAAGGAATCAAGGATGTATGCCTTTTTTCTGCCTTGGGCAACTCACGAGGAACATGTTGATTGACCTTGTCTGAGATGAGAAAAATAGGGGTGCAGAAAAAGATCTTCAGTTCAGATTTTACACTTAAAAAATTTGAGGTGCCTAAAAGACATCAAGAGGAAGTCCTGAAGGACTGGGGATGTAGCTCAGGGATAGAATACTTGCCTAGGATGTGTGAGACCCTGGGTTCTGTCCCCAGTACAAAAGAAAAGAAAAAAAAAAGAGAGAGAAGTTCTGAAGATCAGAACATAGGTATTTAGACATATCCTCAATTTGTAATTTGTTAGTCTATACATATAATTTGGCCTTGGGATTGGATGAACTCACCCAGTAGGGTGTGTATTATTAAGGAGGAAAGAGTAATACCTTCTGTCATTAATCTTTGGGAACACCAACATTTATGATACAGGTAGAAAAAAACATCTAACCAGAGAACCTAAGAAGTAGCCAGAGAAATAACAGGAAAGGTATGGAAGGGTAGTCTTCCAAGCCAAGGGAGGAGAATGTTTCCACGCGAATGGAGTGGTTATTGATATGGAGGCTTTTGGTAATTTTAGTGGAGTGAGAGTGAATAGAAACCAAATTACACTGGGTCAAGAAGTCCATGATAAGTACAAAATTTAATTGTGTTGTGGAATTGTGTAGATTTGGCTGTGAAGAATAAAGAGAGAAATGGAGGGGAATGTGGAATCATGGGAGGTTTTATTGTATTTTTTTTTAAAGATGAGAGAATTCCTCATTGATATTTTTAAACATAAATATTATATTTGGATTTTAGAGATTTTGAAGCATATCAAGTGCATTTTGTTAGTAAACATACTCTTTGTGAATGTATTTCTAAATGATTGTGGTTTTTTGTCTTCAAGGTATTGGTGGATAATATTTTATATTTTAAATAGTTGCTTTGATTCCGAGTGATTGAACAAATATGAAAATAGTTCTGTTAATTATTATAGATACTGGTGTATTTATAACACTAAAACACTGTTTTTATTTTTCAGATCTTTCCAGAAATCGTTTTACAGAAATTCCTTCTGATGTGTGGTTGTTTGCACCTCTTGAGACATTAAATTTGTATCATAATTGCATCAAAACCATTCCCGAAGCCATTAAAAACCTGCAGATGTTAACATACCTTAACATTAGGTAACGAACTGATTCTTTAAAATAAATTTGGGGTTTTACTATGGTTTTAATCCTGTATAGTAAACAAAAGAATGTGTTTGGTTTGGTTATATAGCCTATATTTATCTCAACAATATCTTATTTGTATTTTTTATATGTTTACCTTACTTTGTAGGCTTTTGGTCTTTCCTTTTAGAGCAGTGCTTCTCAAACTTAAATATACAGGCATCATCTGGGGATCTTATTAAAAGTAGATTCTAATTCCTTAGATTTGCTGTGAGGGGTGGATTTCTGAAAGGCTTTCTGGTAATGCCCATGCCTGCCTGCTAGTCCTTAGACTTCACTAGTAGCAAGGCTTTAAACCATAAATATTTTCCTGAAATCATAGTACCATAATACCCATTTGCTTATATGAATCCATAGTTACAGTGAAACATCATAAAGAATCAGTTATTTTTTATTGCTCTTGTGACTTGTTGCTTCTTCAAGGGTAGATGAATTGGGATGGGAGTGTTGGAAAGTTTAGAAGTGGATGACAATTGATTTTTATCCTTACTAAGTGCTTACCATGTGCCAGGCAGTATTCCAAACACTTTACCCGTATCATCTCATTTAATCTTCTAACAGTGTTTTGAGATAGGTAATATTATTATCCCTGCACTACAGATGAGCAAATTGGGTTAAGCTACTTACCCAAAGTCATGTGTACAGTTTTTCCCTCAGTATCTCTGAGGGATTGATTTCAAAACCTCCTACAACCTCCTATGCTCTAACACTGAGCTACATATCCCCAGCTCTTTTTATTTTTTTATTTTGAGACAGGGTCTCATTAAGTTGCCCAAGCTGGCCTTGAACCTATGATCCTCTTGTCTCAGCCCCCAGAGTCTCTGGGATTATAGGTGTGCACCACTTAAATTAATTCTTTTATATGGCCCCCTCTGGTGTTGCCTGGCAGTACATACTATTTTAAACTGAAACCACTTTATACTTAAAATTGTGTGAGAGAAATTTACTTCTGTAGGCATTAGTCATTTGAGTTGCTCCTTTGCATAAGCAGATATTCTATGGCCTGGCTTAGGATAGAGTTGAGGAAAGTGAGATATTTTTATATTTTATCTTTTTGTTTCAATTTTTTTCTTTTATGAAAAAAGTGATTTGCCAAAAAACAATTAAATTTCTGTATTACCAGGTATGGCATCTCTTAGAGTAGTTTTACTGAAAGTTGCTCTAATTCCATCCTTTTTTTTAAAATATATATATTTTTAGTTGTAGGTGGACACGATACCTTTATTTTATTTTTATGTGGTGACGAAGATCCAACCCAGGGCCTCACACGTGTTATATGAGTGCTCTACCACTGAGCCACAACCTCAGCTCCCCATCCTGTTTTAATCTCTAAAAGTTGACTTCCGATTTTTGTTTATAGTCAGAAAACATTTTTTTTTTTTTTTTTGCAGTGCTGGGGATTGAACCCAGGGCCTTGTGCTTGCAAGGCAGGCACTCTGCCAACTGAGCTATATCCCCAGCCCAGAAAACATTCTTGACAAACTATATTGAAATAAAATTTGTTCTAGTAACTTGCTTCCTTTGGTTGCCTCTAAAACATGTATTATAAAAGTGATGATTAGTGACTTATTTGCTATGTAGGAAGTAACTAGATTATGGATAAATTTCAATGAACATGCTTCTTAAAAGAAGAAGATGAAACTGATTTTTAAAGTTTTTGTTTTGTTTGGTTTTGTTTCATTAGCCTGAGGGAGAATTATGAGTTTGCTCTTATTTTCCCATTTATTATTTTATTTTGGTGAAAATATCTTGATAAACCTCTAAGATGATTTTTCAACTCTTATTGTATACTACTTCCCTTTTTCAGTAGAATCTTGTAGAAATATCCTTGTGTGCTCCAGGGTGAAGGGGCCCAGACAGACCATTCCCCCAAGGAGCCTGCTTGACCCTGATGGTATGAAGGATTGTGACAGGCCCTTAGTGTATTTGACATTCCAGCAACCTGGCCAGGATTACTAGTTTTTTTTTTTTTTTTTTTTTTGTTTTTTTTTTTTAATTTGAAGTCTGCATTGTGTGATTAAAGCCAGTCTAGTGTTTCTGGATGTCCTCTGTAGGGATAAGATGGGGTAAAGTATCTTAACCCCCTCGAAACACTGGACTTTTGTTATTGTGTCCATTAAATAAAATACTAGATACAGGTCTATAAGCGTTAATTGGAAAAGTAGGAAAAATAATAACATTGTTTGTCAGTGCTTCTTAGTATGTAAATGGAATGGAACCTTCTCTATATATTTTGGTAGTGGGATCTATCTTCCTAAAATAGGTGATTGTGAGGGTTGGTTGAATTAATTCATGTGAGGTTATCTGAACATTGCCTGGCACATAGTAAGTACTTAATAAATGTTAGTTGTTAGATATAAATGGATTCACAGAAATAGAGATGTATCAACTTTGAGCAGAGGTAAAGGTGCTAGTAGCTTGTTTTATTGTTAACTGTAACAACAGGAGTAAGTTAGAATTACTGCATTTAAAAAAATTTTTTTAAGTTGTTGATGGACCTTTATTTTATTCATTTATTTACATGTAGTGCTGAGAATTGAACCTGGTGGCTCATACATGCTAGGCATGTGCTCTACCACTGAGGTGCAGCCCCGGCCCAAATTACTGCATGTTTTTAAAGACAGTCTTATTCATTCTTTCTTAAATTTGAACATAGTACATGCAGATTTATTGTTGGAGCATGGAAGTTAGAGGCGTGGAAGTATTGAATATACTGAAATGATGAGTATGGTTCTGGCATTCTCTAGCTCAGAAGAATCATTCTGAGTTTTTGAGTACTGGTCATATATGGGGCATGATCATAGATAACAACACAAATTTTGCAGTAAGACTTATATTTGAATCTTTGTTACAGCTGGGCAAGTCACTTAACCAGGTTTTAGCTTCATTTTCTTATTGTATAGTGGAGATAATGCTACCTATTTTGTGGAGTTAATGTGGGGATTCAATAAGACAGTGCATGTAGGGAATTTCCATATGCCTGATACAAAGTAAGCACTCATTAAGTAGTAGTTGTTACTTAGTTAAAGCTTATTATTTACTTTCCAGGCAGTTTGTTCTTTTTCAACGTAACATGTCAAGTTTCAGACATATTCTCATAATAAGACTTCTTTTTCTTTTCAGTCGAAATCTTTTATCAACATTGCCAAAATACCTATTTGATCTTCCCCTTAAAGTTTTGGTCGTCAGTAATAATAAATTGGTATCCATTCCAGAAGAAATTGGAAAGTTAAAAGATTTAATGGAATTGGTGAGTAAAATAGTTGTATTAATTGTATGGAATATGCATAATAAATACTGTTACATTTTAGAAGATAAGTTATTCCTTTAAGGAATTTCACTGTAATTTTTTAAAAATATGAATGAATTGGCATATGTTTAAATTTACTTTTGTCAAATTTTGAGATACTGTAATTTATGGTCTGATTTTAGTGCCCAGCCACAGAAAAAGCCCAGTGGGGCTAGAAGGCTTATGAGTTTTAAAAAAAAAATAAGTATTTGTGGGCTGGGGACATAGCTCAGTTGGTAGAGTGCCTGCCTCACAAGCACAAGGCCCTAGGTTCCCAACACAAACAAAAAAAAAAAAAAAAAAAAAAAAAAAAAGAATTTCTTTTTTCATTTTGTGGACAATGAAGGTCTTAAGGAAATAAGGTATTTTGTTGTTGCTGTTTTTAAGTTTTTACAGGGTTACTGTAGAACCATAGAGAATTAAAGAACAGTACAATGTCTATAAACAGAATTAACAAAGTAACTTTTCCTCTATGATATGCTCATGTGATTTTATAATTCTTTGGGGACCAAGATAAATAAAAAGAAGCCATTATATTCTATTGATTATAGAAATGTGGAATAATTTAAAGTAATTACCTTGAATAAAATATTTTAGGTCTTAAAGATCATTGAACTCACAGAGACAAACATAATTGGATTCTCAAAACATTGAGCTATTATTATCTTTTGGTTACCTCCACTTCACACAGTGTACCATGCTGATTATTTTTATTTTGTTTTATCTTGATTAATATTTTTCCAATAAACAGGTATTTTAATATGTTCTTAAGCATGACTTTATTATGTCTAATGGAACAAAAGTTTTCTTGAGGAACTTATCTACAATTTTATAATGGGAGTTTATTGTAAGAATAGGGTGCAATGAACAGAAATGCCAGAAATACCTTTTATGTATTCTGAAATACCTGCATGTCCAATTATAACAAAAGGAAACTTCCTTGAATTTCACCTTCGTGTTTTAGAACCATAGAATTGTAAGCTTGTAAGAGATCTTAGAAGTAAGCTGATGTAATCACTCCTTAATGCAGGAATCCCTGATACATCTATTTAATGCATTTTTGGTGGTGAACAGCTGTTTGTGTGTGTCTGAACCACCCCTAATTCTCTTTTGCAAAACTATTTGTTACTAATCTTATTTTGAACCAAACTGCCTTCCTCTATTACTTTTTCCCATTGTTCCTAGGATGAAATATAGATAATGACAACCTCTCTTTACTCAGGTACTTATAACCTGTGTGTGCCTACCCTCTATTTTTCTAAATTGTTTTTCTATATTATAAACATCCTTATTATTTTTAATTTTTTCTCTGACTTTATTTTTAGCTATTTCTATCCTGAAAATACTCTCTTCTGTTAATGGACTCTTGTGGTGCTAGGGGTTGAATCCAGGGCCTGTGCTTGCAAGGCAAGCACTCTACCAACTGAGCTCTATCCCCAGCCCGTTAATGGACTCTTAACATTACATTTTTAAAAATGAATGGAGATCTAACAAATTCATAATAAAAGAAGATGATTACTTTCTTTGACCTGTATGCTATAAATATTTTAAAGATTTTTATAAATATTTTAAGATTTTATAAATATTTTAAGATTTTAAGGCTCTGTAATTTTTCTTTTTTTCTTCATTTGGTTTCTGGCCTTATGTTTTAAATTATATTGCATGAGATAGTTTTTAGGTAAATGAAATGTCAAAAATATTTAAGATTTTTTAATTTATGCTAGTATTTTAAGGAGAGTATTTAAAATATTCAATACTATTACTTTACCATAAAATTACTATAAAATTATTATGCTTGAAACTCTCAGAATCAGTAATAGCAGATGGGTAGATGGCATTAGGGTGGCTGACAGACAATTGTAAATCACATAATGAATTTGTGGGTATTCCCATGGTACTTATCCACAGGAATGTGGTAACTCAATGCATTTATATTCTGTTATTAAAAATCTAGGAAATATTCTCTGACCTCCAATCCCCAGCAGAGTATTTTGTGGATTATCCTTTGGAGTAGGTTAATTTCCTGTGCCAGGTATTATTTTCTTCTGGGAAATAGCAGCTATGTGTCAAATTCTGTGGATGATCTATATTGAAATCTTTAGTATTAGACAACTTTGGAAAGAAGCATTAGTATTTATTTTAAAGGATGTTTTCCTAACCTTTTATTGTCCATCATTTGAATAATAGTCTATTCTGAATATAGCAGCCAAGGCCATCCTATCAAAACATAAGTCAGATCATGTCATTCCTCTGCTCAAAAGTTTCTAGTGTCTGCCATCTCAGAGTGAAAGTGAAGAGTGTATCCCCTCCCCACAGCCTACTTTCTCCCTCACCCACTTCCCTCTATTTACCCCAGATTCCTTGCTGTACTTTGTACATGTCAGATGTGTTCTGCCTGAGGACCTTTATGTTTATCATTTTGTCTGGAATTTTCCTTTTTCATATATTGGTATGGTCTACTTTCAGCTAGGATAATACTCCTTAAATATCACCTTCCCCATGAGATGATCTTAATTGCTAATATCCTTTCCCATTATTAGTAGCACTGTCATTTTCCTTTACCCTACTCTTATTATTTTGGAATAGCACTTATCATCTTCTAGTGTATTGGAAAATCTACTCCCCTTGCTAGAATGTAAACTCCATGACGAACGAGGGCCGGAATTTGTTCTGTTTCTTCTGTGTTCCCAACTCTAGAAAAGGGCCTAACAAATAGTATTTGATAAAGACTTGTTGAATGAAGATGCCTTAGGTATCTTTTGAAAAAAGTATGTAGGATACATACTTTTCCTAATTATCAGTGACTTTATTGGATTCTTTCCTACATGGCTTTAATATTCTTTTGAATTGACATTCCTACGCTTTTTGCATTTGATAAAACTGAGTGTACATGCCACTCCTCTCCTTCCAAGGTAATATAATTTTCAGTGAAAGCTGGAAATTGTGAGTAATTGCAACAGAACATGAATATCATTTGCAGTATGTCCGGAATGACTACTGTCTAAGATCACATTGCAAATTTCCCTTTTTGTTTATGCTGTTGCTGGGACAGAGGTCCCAAGGAGGTTCCCCAAAAGAGATGTGGACCTTAACTCAGGCCCTGAGGGTCCTTGATATCATTGCAGAAAAGAATTTAAGGATCAAATTGAGGCACAGATTGAATTTATTAGAAGAAAAATAGAACCTCTGAGAAACACGGTGGAACATGGGCGTTAAAGGGGACCATACTAGCTACATCTTAGCTAGGTATATTCATACATGTAAGGTCAATAGTACAGGAACATCTTTTAAGAGGGTGTTTTTAGTTTTCCTTTTGGTGACTCAACATGTTAACCATTACTGAGATGGGGGTCCTTTACTGATATGTTGACCATTACTGGGACAGGAGTCATTTATTGACATGTTGACCATTAATGGGACAGGATTTCTTTTTCTTTGTTTTTTGATGTGTTCTCCTTTGTGAATTTGAATAGTACTACACTGGTGTACCCGTTGACAAGGTCTAATAATTGATTTATTAGTGCCATTTTTGATTAAGGTATATGAAAGTTACCTTTAAATCTGGTCTTTTAATCCATGTGAAAATGAACCTTAAATCACAGGCACTCTTGTTTTGTCCCACATGCCTTCTTTCTCCCTATTCTTTTTTTTTTTTTTTTTTATGGTGCTGGGAATTGAACCCAGGGCCTTGTGCATGCAGGGCAAGCACTCTACCAACTGAGCCACGTCCCCAGCCCTCTCCCTATTCTTATGTCTTCTATACTACTTCAATATGATTATAAGAAAGGCAGGGAGAGCACAGTTAAACTGTTTTTATTCTCTTATTATGTAACCTTGGTATGTTTTCCTTTAAATCAGGGCTTACATTTTTATTTAACACTGAATTAAATTTTAAGTTTTCTGATCTCTTAGAGTGTCTTTGAGTTATGTGAACCACACGTTTGCGCTTATAACCCCTCATATTTCACATCCACTTTTTTTTTTTTTTTTTTGGTACTGGGGATTGAATCCAGGGGCACTTGGCCACCGAGCCACATCCCCAGCCCTATTTTGTATTTAGAGACAGGGTCTCACTGAGTTGCTTAGGGCCTCGCTAAGTTGCTGAGGCTGGCTTTGAACTCGTGATCCTCCTGCCTCAGCCTCCCAAGTGCTGGGATTACAGGCATGCGCCACCGCACCTGGCTCATAACTTTTAAAAAAGCAAATTTAACTAAATTGATCCTGACCATAATCTTTGGTTCTCCAACTTGGATCTTTAATTTTCTTAGCTTTTACTTAAATAACTATCTCAAATCAAGTATAATACTTGACAGATTATGGCAGTGAGAGATAGCTATTAGAATTTATTTTACCTCTGCACCTGAAGAACACCTGGATCATCCTTATATCTGGTTTTAGTGGTAAGGGTTGTTCTTCAGTTGAGATTTTTGAAGGGTCTACTAATGTAGTTACTAAGATTTTGTTGTTGTTGTTTGGTACCAGGGATTAAACTCAGGGACACTTAACCACTGAGCCACATCCCCAGCTCTATTTTGTATTTTATTTAGAGACAGGGTCTCACTAAATTGATTAGGGCCTCATCAAGTTGCTGAGACTGGCTTTGAACTTGCGATCCTCTTGCCTCAGCCTCTGGAGCCACTGGGATTACAGGCATGTGCCACTGTGCCCAGTTTAGTTATTGAATTTTAACGTCAGATTTTTTACACAGAAAAATTTCTGTTGTCTATGCTAGATTGACTTGATGATGTAATATAAATAGAAATCTGCCAGATAAATCCATTTTTAGAGAAATAACATTGAAGGTAACTTTGGCTAACTATTAGTCATATGCTTTAATTTAAAATTGGAATTTATCTGTATTTCTTAGTTTGTTATGATTTTATCTTTTTGTTTTCCTTAGGATATTAGCTGCAATGAGATTCAGGTCCTTCCCCAACAAATGGGAAAATTACATTCCCTTAGAGAGCTAAATATAAGAAGAAATAATCTTCATGTATTGCCAGATGGTAAGATGTTCACTATTTTTACTCACATGAATTACAGAATAACTGTGTAAAATTTAACTTAATTATTTTCATTTCTGAACAGAATTAGGAGATCTTCCCTTAGTCAAGCTGGATTTCTCTTGTAATAAAGTGACCGAAATTCCAGTTTGTTACAGGAAGCTGCATCATTTACAAGTAATAATTTTGGATAACAATCCATTGCAAGTACCACCAGCACAGGTTTGTAATAAAAATATGATACTTTTTTCCTTCTCATTTTTGTTCATAATTTTTGTTTTTTAAGTTTGAAAAACACCACAATGAGCCAATTTTGTTGTTTAGGTACTATAAAAGAACTTTTCTGAGAGTTTTTCTTTTTTTAACTTTGGTAGGAGTTTTAGTGTAGGCTATAGAACATCATTTGGAAAACTCAGATATCAGCTTTCTGCTTATAAGCTATAAATGTTATTTTGAAAAATAGACCTTGAAATATCTCTTCCTATTTCATACTCAGGTGTGTATCTACTTGGGATTTGTTGTAGGATTAATCGCAGCACATTCTTCACACTGATAGATGAAACTGTAACAGAAAGAACAAGATATAAGTGAAAAAAATTAATTCTGACCTTCAGTTTAATGATTAAATCCATGTGGAGTCCACTGAAATGATAAAGAAAAATGATAAAAAAAAAAATCCCTTCTGGGAATAAACCCAGAAGGATGAAGAGTATAAAAGGGGACAGTGAGGAAGAGATGTCAACAGAATTTTGGAAAATGAAAAATAGATGGGATAGTGGTGACTAGTGCCTCTTATATTCTGTGAGTCTCTGACTACAGAGCAGATGGCAGTGAAAGAATAGCCCACACTACCTTCAAGCTATGTGCCCTGGCACACAGTTTGCTATTTTCTTCCTACAGAGGTATATTCTGTTCATTCCAAAGGGGGTTTCTTTTCTAATTCAAATAAAGGCTAGCTGAGGTCCTGGTAGTAGTTATCTTAGCAAATGGGGGAAAACTGACTTGTGTCAGCTTTATGGGAGAAAACAAAGAGGAGCAGATTGATTTACTGTATCAAACCTGGAAATGGCTCAAGTATTGGTCATAACATGTTACTCTGAATATAGAGATGAATGCCTGAATGTCTAAGGCAATGCTCTCCAGTAGAACTTTCTGAATGACAGAAATGAACCACTTGCCACATATGGATTTTTTTTTTATTTTGTTTTGGTTTTGGTGCTGGGTATTGGATCTAGGCTCTTGTGTGTGCTAAGCATGTCCTCTGCATTGAGCTATACCTCTAGCCCCATGTGTGACTATTGAATGATTGAAAATGACTAATGTCACTAAGGAACCAAATTTGCACTTACTTCATTTTGATTGATTTAAGTTGAAATTTCATTAGCTACATGTGGCTAGTGGCTACTCTGTTGTACACCACAGGTCTAAGATTTACACCTTCAGATTCTTGCCCTTAGTCCCATAACCACATGGCTACCCCTCATTTACCTCAGTAGAAATCTAGAATTTATCTTGAGCTGGTAGATTCTTAGATATTTTTCCTCAGCTCAGACACCAAATGACTCACTCCTTGCCTCAGCAGAAGCCTGAAGTTTTTATAATCTTTAGAAAAGTGCTGCCCATTAGTGCTTTCCATGGTGATTGAAATGTTCTATATTTGTACTGTCCAAAATGGTAGCCACAGTGACAGTTGAGAGTACTTGCAAGGATCTAGAGTGACAGAAAATTGAATTTTTGTTTTATTTCAACTTAATTTAAATTTGAAGAGCTACATGTGTTTAGTGGCTACCATATTGGACAACACAACTATAAGAAAACCAGAGTCAGTGACTTTAAGTGTTACCAAACCCCCAGATCAGATTTATGTGCCTGATATGCAGCAAACACTGAACACTGGTACTTGGAATTGAGAAAATGTAATCAAGAAGGTACAAACCCAGAGGGTGAGGGACAAGACCTCAAATTCCCCTTTCCCTAGCAAGCATGATTATGGGATATTTAAGGGAGAAGGACACAGAAGGTGGAGTCTAGGGGACAAGCTGGTAGTTTTACAAATTTTTAATAAAATAAAGGTTTTTAGACTTCTTGATCATCTGGTGGATTATTGAGCAACCTACATTTCTGCAAATCAAGCTTGTAAATCATCCTATGATGTTCTTAGTTCATTCCCTGTAGCAAAGATTGGATTAGCAATTCATAGATATAGGAATGGGAATAGGGAGTCTGGTCAGATTGACCAGAGGAAGGAAAGAGTATGCTCCACTTGGCCTTTTAAAATTTGACTAAGGGAGAAAGACTCTTATAAGTGAAAAAAAGTTACTAATTTTGTTATGGGGACTCAGTCATACAGGTAGAACTATAGACAGAAGTGAGACTCTATACTGAAAACAGTGAATGCTTGCAAACTAAATATTGGGACCCTACAGTAGACTTCAACTACTCGACTCCCAGAATGCTCACAGCCTGTGTTGTGTATTTCAGGCAAGGCTGGAACATTTCTTCTGTGACAAACTGATTGGATCAGGAGAAGAGACTTATCTATACACTGATCTTTCAGTATTACCTGATGAAATGACCAGTCCCTGTTTCATTGCCAGATAGATGGAAGCTTATTGTCAGTAAAATTTTCCCATGTACCCAGAGCTTCCAGTTGTCTTATTAATTAATGATCTGCTCTTGAATAAACAGATAGCCAAAGATCACTAGACATTTCAGGAATAGTCTCCAACATGAAAGACAGAGAGACCAAAACACTGAAAGCCTTCCACTGAAGCAAATGAAGGCATATTAATATTTTTTTGCAATGTAGGTATCCATAAATATTTATGAACCATGTTTCCTGTAAGGGGCTAATATCTAAATTATATAAGGAACTCATGTAACTCAATAAGAGAAAAAAATTTAAAAATGGGCAAAGGATTTGAATAGATATTTTTTTAAAGGAGACGTGCAAATGGCCAAGAACTATATGAAAAGATTCTTAACATCATTAATCAATCATCAAGGAAATGCAACCACAGTGAAATATTGCCTTACACCTGGTAGGATGGCTGTTACTGAAAGTCCAAAGATAATAAGTGTTGGTGATGATATGGTGAAAAGGGCACCCATGTACAGTATTGGTAGGAATATAAAATGATACAACCACTATTGAAAATAGTATGAAGCTTCCTCAAAAAGTTAAAAATATAACTACTATGTGATCTTGCAAACCCATTTCTGGGTATATACTTATAAGAGATAGAAAAAAAAGTATTTTTCTTATTCAAACTGTTGATATAGAGCACCTTAACCTCTGCTTACCAAAATGTGTGGGGTTTTCTCACAACCACCAAGTGATTCTTCAGCAGACACTGACTGGATTCCTATAATTCAATTCTGATACTATCTACCTGGAGATAGCTTCAGATCCCATTGGTCTCAGTCCCACATTAGTGTATACCTATACTTCTGACCCACTTGCTATAAGTCCAGTTTTCCATGACCCCCTCCTCAGATTTGATTAATTTTCTAAAATTGTTCACAGAACTCAGGGAAAGACTTTATTTATTATTGCTGGTTTATTATAAAAGGTATTTCAAAGGATACAAATGAATAGTCGGAGAGAAGAGCATAGGGCAAGGTGTATGTGAAGCTTCCATGTCCTCTCTGGGTGGATGACCCTCCAGATACCTCCACATGTTCAACAGTCTGGAAGCTTTCTGAACCCTCTTTTTGGCTTACTATGGAAGCTTGAATGTGTAGACATGGTTGGTTAAGTCATTGGCCATTGGTGATCAACTCACCCTTTACCGCTCTCCTTCTTCCTCTCCCCTTCCTGGTGATGGGTGGTGAGGGGGTAGGGTTGGAAATTCTAACTCTCTAATCACATGGTTGTTTCCTCTGGCTTGCAACCTCTTGTCCTGTGAGGCTGCCCAGGTTTCCTCAGCCACCTGTCATCTCATGCCATAGGGAAGGACACTCAATCACTTCAGAGATTCATAAGGGTTTTAGGAACTATGTGCCAGAAAATAGGAATAAGGCTAAATATTTCTCATAAATCACAATGTTCAAAGGAAATAAAATTATTATCTCAAAGAGTTATCTATATCCTCATGTTCACTGAAACATTATTCACAGTAGTAAAGATGTGGAAATAAACCTGTCAACAGATAAATCGATAAAGAAAAATGTGGGGTGTGTATGTCATGAGATATGATTCAGCCCTCAAAAAGAAGGAAATCCTGCCATTTGCAACATGGATGAATTTTCGAGGACATTACACTAAGTGAAATAAGACAAACAGGCAAACACTGCATGACCTCACTTATATATGGAGTTGTCAAGAAACAAAGTTGAATTCACAGTGGCAGAGAATAAAATGGTTACCAAGGGTTAGAAGGTGGAGAAATGATACCATTCTTCAGTGGTTAAAAATGAATAAGTACTATAGGCCTAATGTACAGTATGGTGATGATAGTTAATAATGCTGTATTATAAACTTTTAATTTGCTAAGAGAGTAGCTCTCAAGTGTTCTCACAATACGCACACTGAAAGATAATAATGTGAGGTGGTGGATGTGTTAATTAGTTTGGTTGTGGTAAAAATTTCACAATGTATACATATATCAAAACCACATTATGCACTAAAGATATATTCAGTTTTTATTTGTCACTCATACTTCAGTAAAATGGGGGTGGATAAGGAAAGAAAATTTGGAGCACATTCATAGGTGTGGTGATCAAAATAATTTCTTAGCAGCAGCCCAGAAAACTAGCAGATGTTAAAATGATGTTTTCAAAGACTGAGGGAATAACTCTAGCTTTCTACATTCAAATTGTCAATCAAATGTTAGGTAGAAAAAAGTTTCAAACATGCAAAGTCTCAGAAATTTTAATTCCCACGCAACCTTTCTTAGGAAGTAGCAGGGTATGCTATACCAAAAGAGGGAGTAACCTAAAACAGAGGAATTTTTTACATCTAAGATTGACAGGTATGCAGAGGCCTAGACAGCAGCCAGTCAGTTTGAAGAAGGGGAGTTGACCACCACAAAAATGGGAAGAAAAGCTGAGCAGGGGCACTTGCCTATAATCCCAGCAATTTGAGAGCTTGAGGCAGGAAGATCGCAACATCTAGGCTGGCCTCAGCAACTTGGTAAGATCCTCAACAATTTAGTGAGGTCCTGTTTCAAAACAAAATATAAAAAGGACCGAGGGTGTAGCTCAGTGGTAGAGTGCTCCTGGGTCCAATCCCCAGTGCCAAAAAAAACAAAAACAAAAGCAACAACAACAAAAAGTAGGGTGGGGGGAGTGATAGATGACTTGAAGTGTTTGTCCACAGGGAGAGAGGTTTTACAGTTTTGTCATAGATTCAAGAACAAATTATTAATAGGTATATAGAAAAATATGCAAAGGAAAAATGGAATCATTAGTAATTTTAGGAAAAACAAAATTGTAGGAGAAAAAAATATAACCCTACCATTCTATGGGGCTCATCTGTGGATATTTTTTTTTTAATTTTTTTTTAGTTGTGGATGGACACAATACCTTTATTTAATTTATTTATTTTTATGTGGTACTGAGAATGTAACCCAGTGCCTCACACATGCTAGGCAAGTGCTCTACCACTGAGCCACAACCCCAGCCCCTGTGGATATTTTCTTGGTCATAAATATTGTATTCTGATTTAATGAATAATTGTTATATAGCTATAATAATAGCAAAGATTGTCTTCATTTTTATTCTTGGCAGTGCTGGGGATTGAACCCAGGGACTACATATGCTAGGAAAACAGCTGCCACTGAGCTACACCCCAGGTATCCCCAATAGAAAAGATTTCTATAACACTTGCTATGTTATTAGGTTCCAGACATTTTTTAAAATGCTTATATTTCATTTATTTCTTACATCAACTGTGAAAAACAGGTATTTGTTATTCTCATTTTATATATAAGGAAACAGAGGCATAGAAGTGATGTGACTTGTTCAGGATCACATATTCAGCCTGTGTTACCACCAGAATTCAAAGCAAGACTATGTGACTCTAGAGTCCATGCTCTTTACCATTGTTATGCTTCTGAAAAGAGAGGAAGTATGACTATCTGAATGGAGGGGGTATAGTAGTGGTGGTGTTGGTGATAGTGGTAATATTGGTAATGCAAGAAATTTTTCTTCTTTAATGATACCCCAATAAATCTATTACTGAAAAATAAAAAGTAGTAGAAGCATGTTATTTATGAAGGTAAATAGCGGAAACCTAACTGAAAAAGTTCAAAGTGGGGTCTCAGAGATTGAAAGTAGAATGGGGGATTACTTTTTAATCAACTCTGTGATTGTTTGATTTTTGAAATTATGTGTATTACCATGATAAAAATAAAAGTTAGGACTTGGGGATATAGCTCAGTTGGTAGAGTGAGGCCTCGCAAGCACAAGGCCCTGGGTTCAATCCCCAGCACCGCAAAAAAAAAAAAAAAAAGTTCAAATATTCAGAGCTTACAGAAAATTAATGTTGATTTAGTTTGGACAGATAGGATACTATTTAGCACATTTTAATTGGTAATGTATTTATATTCTAATAACTCATTTTTATTTTCCTTTCCTTTTTTTTCCTTCTTTTTTTCCTTTGGTACTGGGAATTGAACTCAGGGGTCTTAACCACTGAGCCACATCCCCAGCCCTTTTTAAAATATATATTATTTAGAGACAGGGTCTCAATGAATTGCTTAGAACCTCATTTTTGCTGAGACTGGCTTTGAACTTGTGATCTTCCTGCCTCAACCTCCTGAGTCTCTGGGATTACAGGTGTGCGCCACTGCACCTGGCTTTATTTTCCTTTCAAAAGAAATTTTTCAGTGATGAAATCAGACCTAATATCTGTAAGAACTACCTAAAACATTTTTACTTGGAATTATAATTTTCTTTCTTTTTTTTTTGGTACTGGGAATTGAACTCAAGGTGTTTATATCACTGATTTACAACCCCAGCCAGTTTTTTTTTTTTTTTTTTTTTTTAATTTGAAGACAGGGTTTTGCTAAGTTGCCCGGACTGGCCTCAAACTTTCGATGATCTTCCTGCTTCAGCCTCCTGAGTTACTGGGATTATATATAGGCCACCATGTGCACCATGCCTGGCATAATCCTTTTTATATAGTTGTCTTTTTTGAGGGGTAGGGTACTGGGGCTTGAACCCAGGGGTACTTAACTACTGAGCCACATCACATCACCAGCCTTTTTATTTTTTATTTTTTGAGATAGGGTCTCAAAAAGTTGCTTAGAGCCTTGCTAAACTGCTGAGGTTGGCTTTGAACTCTTGATCCTCCTGCCTTAGTCTCCCAAGCCACTGGGGTTACAGGCGTGGGCCACTGCTCCCAGCTATATAGTTGTCTTTGTATTTTCTTTGTTGATTCTTTTTTTATTGTTTTACTTGTTATTTGTAGTTATACATGACAGTAGAATGTATTTTGACATATCATACATACTTGGAGTATAACTTCCCATTTTTGTAGTTTGTACATGATGTGGAGTTTCAGTAGTCGTATATTCATATATGAACATGGGAAAGTTATGTCCAATTCATTCTACTGTCTTTCCCATTCCCATCCTCCTTTATTCTCCTCCACTCCCCCCTGTTCAGTTGGTGAACACCTCCCCCACCCCCAGCCTATTGTGAGTCAGTATTCGTATATCAGAGAGCACATTCGACCTTTGGTTTTGGGGATTGGCTTATTTCACTTAGCATGACAGTCTGCAGTTCCATCCATTTACCAGCAAATGCCATAATTCTTCTTTATGGCTGTGTAATATTCCATTGTGTATATGTACCACTTTGTTGATTATTTCTGCATGTAAGGTAAAGTTATGTGAACCCATCAATCAAGATATTTTTATTAGAAATTTTGAGAAATATTTATTTGATATCACTCATAATGACTAAATAACCTTTGTAAAGATGATTTAAAGTTTCCTTGTCTCATTTTCTGTCATTTTTACACAAAAATTCTTTCACATAGTTTTTTACCCCTTGCTATTCCTTTCCTTTGTGACCAATAAAAAATAATTTTTCACTTGAACTGACCAAGTTTTTAAAAAATTTTTATTCTAATCAGTCTATCATTATACCTTTCAACAAATTCACTTTCTCATTTACATTATTTTTATATTAGTTTTCTTTCAGTGTTTATACCAAACATCTTAGTGGTTCTGATGAGATTACCTTGAAGAATTATATATTGCTTTGTTATCACCCAATCAGTGAATAGTTTCTTTTTTTTTTTTTTAATAAGGTCAACTTTCTAAGTTGTAAATTTTATATTGTTCAGTAGTTTGTACATTCTTCTTTTAACAAAAAAGCTTAAGTAAATTATAGAAAAATTAACTTTTCTGATAAGAACAGATATCAACAGCATTTGATTTGTGTCAGTATTGTCTGATTTTTTCCATGTAGTGTCAGAAATGCAAACTATTTAAATATGCAAAGTATCAATTAAGATTGTGATATCTTAACATAATTTGACATTTTAAAATAAGTAACGAGAGTCACCATTTATATTTGGAACTATATAATAATTATGTCTCATTATTTATTAACAGATATGTTTAAAGGGTAAAGTACACATATTTAAGTACTTAAATATCCAAGCGTGTTGTAGAATGGATAAGAAACCAGATTCCCTGGATCTTCCATCGTTGAGTAAAAGAATGCCCTCTCAGCCTCTCACAGACAGGTAATATAATGTTTTTATAGTCTTTTAATAATTATTGTCCTCTCTTTTTAGAAAAGATTTATTAATCTTGAGTGTACTGAATATATTTAGGCTGATTGGCCCAGTGGTAAAATCAGTATTTCTGAGGCTAAATATCACTATCATAGAATGAACTTTTAGGATACTAGAATAAACTTGAGATTTTCTCAGATAATTATTATTTTAGTAGTGAAAGTGTGAACATTTGACATTATAGTTCAGAAACACCACTTTCTCAGCTCTTATAACTGTTAATTTACTTTTGTGATTTCTGTACTCTATATTTGTAATAGCAAGTAGAATTTGACTTTGAACTGAGTTTGGTAGAAGAGCAAGACATTTTGGAAGTGCCTTTTTTCTTTTTTCATATTCGTGTGTGTGTGTGTTTGTGTGTGTGTGTCTGTATGGTGCTGGGGATGGAACTCAGGGTCTGTGCATGCTAGGCAAGTGCTCTACTACTGAGCTATATCCCCAGCCCCTTTGTTATATTCTTTATGACTGGATCAAAGATGATATGTCATTGATGTTTTTATGATTTGATGGTATCCTTATGAGATTTTGAAATGGCAAATTAGATATTTTGTTTATAATTCATCCTTTCAAAATATATAAATAAAAAAATAAATAGTCTTTAAGGTCTTCCCCCCAAAAAGATGTAGGTTGGTCTGAAGGATTTTATGAAAATATAATTCTATGCAGTGATATGAAATATAACTTGGAATGGGGTGAGACTACAGAAAGGGAGAATATGTCCATGCCTAAAGTATTTAAAGGTTTGTCTCTGCATATATGATAAAAGTTTAGATTGCTTGGAATGGCAGTATCCTAAATACTGTTGTTAACAGTATAAGCTCTTAAATTCCAAATAGGATTTTTCTTGAACATTTCTCTTGCTTGAATAGTGTTAAATATCTAAACATTAGATTTAGGATCTAAAATTTATTTTGTTTAATATTATGAACAATATTAGACCAAACAATTCTATAAAAATTGGAGTTAATTCCAATTCTAATCTATTAATATGCATTATTTTTAAATGAATTTAATAATGGCATTCACTGAGTTAGTCATTTATATTACAAATATCTTTTGAGTGCCTGCTGGTAGGTTCAGGGTGCGTTGTATTGAGTGCCATACATGTTGGTCTTGTACCTCATGGAGCCTACAGTCTGGTGGAGAATGAGTCAGTGAGTAAAAGTAAAGTATGGTTTCTACTGAATATATATCGCTTAAGCACTATCATAAAGTTGAACAATGGTAAGGTGAACCATCATAAACCAAGGAGCATTTGTATATATGTATGTATATGCTCTGGTTTGAATATGTTTCCAAAAGTTCATGTGTTAAAACACTTAATCCCCAATGCAACGGTGTTGGGAGGCAGGGCCTAGTAGAAGGTATTTAGGGCTTGAGAGCTCCCAGCCGCTTGATCGTGAGGGTGGACAACCAATATGTTACAGTGGGCTGTGTTGCTAAGCTATGATGTTCAGTAGGTTAGGTGTGTTAAATGCATTTTCAACTTAAAATATTTTAACTTATGGTGTGTTTATTGGAACATATTCCCATCATAAGTCAAGGATCATCTGTATGTATTTATAAAATTTCAGATCATAGTGAGTGCTATGAAGGAAAGGACTGTATTTCAAGAGTGTGGTCAGGGAATGTCTCTTTGGGAAGGTGAAGTTTTAAGTCAAGATCCTAATGAAGAAATTCAGCTGTGTGAAGAGGAAGGAGGAAGCAACTCAGGCAGAAAAAAATGACATGTCTTGTGTTGGGAAAGAACTTGTGTTCAGAAGAAGCCATCATGATCAGAAGAATGACTGAAGGGTAGAGTGGTAAAAATTGATTATGGAGAGATAGTCCAGGCTCAGGTCATGTGAGGGCTTTGTAGTTTGAATTTTATTTAAAATACAATGGGAAGTCATTGAATAGTATAAGTAACTGATCTGATTTGTTTTCACTATTTGACTTTTAGAACAGTAGACTGGAAGTAAGCAAAAGTAGAAGCATGAGAATCAGTTTATGTTGTTGCAGTACTGCCCAGAGATCAAGAGATCTTAAATAGAGTGATTGCAATAGTAATGAAAAGAAGTGGACAGAATTAGGGTGTATTTTGGAGATAGTCTATCTCAGTGCTGTCTACTAGAAATGTAATGTGAGCTACATATAAATTTAAATTTTCTAGCAACCTATCTTAAAGGAAAAAGATATGGTAAATTAATTTTAGTAATATATTCTATTTAGCCCAGCATATCAAAATGGTATCATTTCAGTATTTAGTTAAGATATAAAATTAGTGAGATATTTTATATGCTTTCATTTTATTTGTTTATTTTTTGGTACTGGAAATTGAACCCAGAGGTACTTAACCACTGAGCCACATCCCCAGGCCCCCCCCCCCCTTTTTTTTGTATTGTATTAGAGACAGGGTCCCTCTGAGTTGCTTAGGACCTTGCTAAGTTGCTGAGTCTGGCTTTGAACTTATGATCCTTCTGCCTTAGCCTCCCAAACTGCTGGGATTACGGGCAGGTGCCACCTCTGGCTTTATATGCTTTTTTCATATGAAATTTTTGAAATCTGGTGTATATTTTACATTTATCATATTCTCAATTCGAACTAGTCACATATTAAGTGCTAAATACCCATATATGGCTAGTGGTCACTTACTGTATTGGACAGTGCAGATCTGTAGAGTTGATTGTCAAGTGTATTAATCTCCCACTAACAGCCTGTATTGAACTACTTGGAAAATTCTTATAAGTGTTTTCTACTTCATACACAGGTCCTTGACTATATGGTTCTTACTACCTAGAATGCCTTCCCATGCCTTGTCTATTTTGTAAACTCTTTGTTCTACATGAATAGGCATTACAATAGTTACATATATAGTATTAGCTTTTGGAGTCAGACATAAGATAGTTTTAAAAGTATTTTCTGAGTCTTAATGTCTCTGGTCCTTAGCTTTCTTATATGTAAAAAGGAAAATAATCATACAAATGCTATTAGAATTAAATGAAATAATGTATGTAGAGTACTTAGCACAATGCATTATTTATAATATTTTCTCAACAAATAGCTTATGATTATCATTGTCATCTATTACAAATGCATGGATATGTTTGTACATGGATTTAATATTATATAGTAGAGTTAGGTGAATTTCAGCTCTAATCATGGTTTAACCTCTTAAATCCTCCGTGGCTTTGTATAGGTTATTAGAATCTCTGAGCCTGTTTCCTTATCTAAAATGTTAACCATACCCACTTCATATGGTTGTTGATGTATGCTTGGCAATCAGTTCAACAAATGATTGTCAGTTAATAATAGAGTTTTCCCCTTTGGAAGTTAAATTTTTATAAGCTTTATTATTCTCATTTGTACAAAGAAACAACTTTAAGAATATAGATTATGTATGAAATATGAGGTACAGCTCGCCCAGTACCTAACACGGTGTAGATTCTCAACAAATGCTAGCAATTGCTGTCTCTCTTCTAAGTCTAAACTCAGAAACCTCTTTCTTGGGTAAAGCCTTTCCTAACCTTACCAAGGAGAATAAGTTGATCTCTCTTTTCTTGTAGCACTTTGTATTTATCTCTGTGATAGACTTCATTAGCATATAAACAGATTCATTTCCTCTCTGGGATGAGAGCTCTTTGAAGGCAAACTTTGTCTCATTTTATCTCAAACATTCAACATAGTGCCTGATACTTTGTAGATGCTTCCCTTAGTTTACTGATATACTCCTGAAAAATACAAAAATAAGTTTTTGTTTTTCTAAGCATTAAACTGAATTTAGAGGAGGAATTTAAGCATACCAGTTGAGATCAGGGACTCTAGTGCTGGGTTATCTGTGGATCAGAGTTACACTATGGTTTACAAGTTGTGTGTCCTTGGGTAAATTACCCCATTTTTGCCAGCCTCAATTTCCTCACTCATAAGATTAGAAAACCCCACAGTCTACTAGAGTTTTTCCAAGGAATATTAAAGGTACTGTTTTTAAAACACTTAGCCCAGTTCCTCCCACAAGATAAGCAATCATTGTATATTCTGAGGAAATTTCTGAGGAAATTTTAGATCAAATGTGTATTATCTATTTAAGAACAAAATCCTAACTGTCCTTAGGATTTCTATTTTCATAGTATGGAAGATTTTTATCCAAATAAAAATCATGGTCCTGACTCTGGAATTGGAAGTGATAATGGAGAGAAACGATTATCTACAACAGAAGTGAGTCTTTTCCATTGGTGATGTGTTTTGTTTTACAGTTTTATTAGAACTTTGAGATGGAGACATTTGCACACATTTGACTTAATTTTGCTTGAAAATATGATTATTGTTTTATTTTATACCTTCAAATGAAAAAAGTACATGCTGATTATTAGAGCAGAAGTCAACCTTAACATTAATTTTTTATCTGAAAACTGGAGAAGTAAAGTCATTATTTTATAATTGTATGCTTAAAGCAATATAACCTTTGTCGTGTGTTTCAAATGCCTTGTTTTGTATTTTGTGCTCATTTTTTTTCAGCCATCGGATGATGACACAATCAGCCTTCACTCTCAGGTTTCAGAATCAAATAGAGAGCAGACATCAAGAAATGACAGTCATGCAATAGGAAACAAACCTGATTCTCAGAAAGGTAATTCATGTGATGTCTGCTATTTTTATGTCATATATATATATATATATATATATATATATATACACACATACACACACACACACACACACATACGTATATATGTATATATATCACATATATATACACAAATATATATATCTTATTAAAAGTGAGCCTTTGGGGCTGGGGTTGTGGCTCAGTGGTCCAGCACTTGCCTAGCACTTGTGAGGCACTGGTTTCCATCCTCAGCACCACATAAAAATAAACAAAATAAAAAGTGAGCCTTTTATTAAAAATGGACATTGAAAAATCATAGTGTCTTTAGCTAACTTTTTTTTTTTTTTGCAAGCATATTAAGCAGGCTTTATTTAAAAGTAGTAATACAAACTTCTCCCTGGTGGGAGAAGGGGGGCCATGGCTGATGTTCTGGAATCCCCAAGAAGTGTGCGCACCCTCCATCTTTTATAGATTAGGGTCTTCTTTTGTTCTGCCTCTTCCTCTGACCCTTATCTCTCCTTCCTGCCCATATGGCGGTGGTGACACAGCAAAAAGGTGAGGTGCAAATGGCAGGGGGGGGAAGGGCCACATGGAGATTTAGGTGGGGACCCAGGAGGCATTAATTAGCAACTGCCTGCCTGCAGCTTTTGGGGAGGGGCAGTTAAGCAGGTAACCTTGGTGATCAAAAGGGCTCCTGAGACACTGACATTCCACTCTCCCAGGGGCGTCTCAAACCTCCCAGACTCCATTCCTCAATTTGACCAGATTCCCTGATTTCTACACTAATTGCCTGTCCAATTCTGGCTTCGTTCCCCCCTTTTGTTTAGGAACTCAACTGCTTGCTGTAAGGAAAGTGGGCAAAGACAGCTCTGGCTGCTTCTGAGCTGGAAGGGTGCGGAGTGGGGGTCAAGCAGTTTGGAGTTCCTTTTTAGAAATCTGATCAATTGAGGGGTCCAGCATAGCAGTCTGCTTGGGGAAGAGCAGGTTGTAAAGTCATCTGGGGGATGGGTGCTTCT
>JAJEJO010004765.1:0-35402 GCA_020662805.1 Glaucomys volans
AAAAGCCGCATACTGGTTCTGCTTACTCCAGTGTTGAAGTATAACCCCAGAGAAGCATGCCAAGGCAAGCATATTAAGCAGGCTTTATTTAAAAGTAGTAATACAAACTTCTCCTGGGTGGGAGAAAGGGGGCCGTGGCTGATGTTCTGGAATCCTCCTAGCTAACTCTTATACTGAGAAACTTTTATTCTAAGCACTGTAGTATCAGAGCATTGAGTATATATTTTAAAATAACTGTTAATCTATACTTAGACCAGGAGGTGTATGATTTTATTGACCCCAATACAGAAGATGTAGCAGTTCCTGAACAAGGAGATACACATATTGGATCATTTGTCTGTTTCCTTAAGGTAAAAAAAACTGAACAGATATTAATTACATGTTTTCCTTGATCTTACAAAAGTGGACCATACAATTTAAAATGATAATTTTCTTTTATGTAAGGGAAAAGAAAAATGCTTTGAAAAATCTCAGAAAAATGAAGAATTGGGAAATGAAAAAAGGTAAGGACATGAATTCTCAAAGTGATATGTTGCTTATAAATACTTGAACTATTCATTACATATTCCTACCTGAAAGAGCACTTGAAAGAATTTTATTGCCCATTTCTCTGTTATGTTCAGATTGTTAATTTGCAAATATGTCATCTATCTTGATTCCTTAAAATTATAATAAAACTTTAGCCGGGCATGGTGGCGCACACCTGTAATCCCAGCACTTGGGAGGCTGAGACAGGAGGATCGCGAGTTCAAAGCCAGCCTCAGCAACTTAGTGAGGCCCTAAGCAACTCAGTGAGACCCTGTCTTAAAATAAAATACAAAATAGGGCTGGGTTGCTCGGCGGGGGGGGGGGCCTGCCCTGGGTTCCCACCACCAAAAAAAAAAAAAAAAAAAAATTATGATAAAACTTTAAGTTGAAAGTAGGATACACATTACACGTCTCCCCTGAAGGGTAATAATAAAGTTTTCTATTTTTTTAATGAGAACTGTACCTTCACATACATTGCTTCATTTGTATTCTTTATCCATCTTTAAAAAATAGATGGTATTGACATCATTTTCCCAATAAGAAGGCTAAGTTTGGAATTCAGGTGTGATGTCTCTTGATCTAATGTAATTTCCATTTTTTCAGGTTGGTTATGGCAATTTTAAGGATATTTACCTTCATTTTTTTTTTTTTTTTAGAACCAGGGATTGAACTCAGGGACACTCGGCCACTGAGCCACATCCCCAGCCCTATTTTGTATTTTATTTAGAGACAGGGTCTCACTGAGTTGCTTAGCACCTTGCCTGTGCTGAGGCTGGCTTTGAACCTGCCATCCTCCTGCCTCAGCCTCCCAAGCCGCTGGGATTACAGGCGTGCACCACCACGCCCAGCTTACCTTCATATTTTGTTAAAATAATTGTGGTTTGGCTCTTTATCTTTCATCTTATGAAATTATGAAATATGACCTACTACATTTTTTTCAGTCATTATTTCAGGTTACTCGTAGCTACAAGGAGGGAGGGAGGGAGGGAGGAAGGAAGGGAAGAAGGAAGGAAGGAAGGAAGGAAAGGAAGGAAGGAAGGAAGGAAGAAAGGAAGGAAGGATTGGTGAATACCTGCCATGTACCACAATCAGTACTGTGTTTCACACTTTTTCACTTAATCTAAAATCCTGCAGGATACATAGTGATCCCACTTTTACAGATGAGGAAGGTGAAGTTCAGAGGCATTATGTTTTGTACCTAAAGCCTCTTGTGTACACTAGTACTTAAGGTATGAATTTAGCTCTCTCTGGTCCCCATACTTTTTTCTCTACAGTGTGTTTTCTTTTGAGTGACCTCATTAGTAACAACATCTTTTGGGGGTATGGATGTAGTGCTGAGGATGGATCCAGGGCCTCACTCATCCTAAGCACATACTGTACCATTGCTACATTCCTAGCCCCTCACTGGTAACTTTTCAAGCAGTTATTAATTAATCACCTCAAGTACCCAGTAAGGAGATACACTGCTTTGTTTTGTTTCCTTAAGATTTCATTCTTGGCTGGGTGCGGTGGTGCACACCTGTAATCCCAGCAGCTCAGTAGGCTGAGGCAGGAGGATGGCAAGTTCAAAGCCAGCCTCAGCAAAGGAGAGGCACTAAGCAATTTAGTGAGACCCTGTCTCTAAATAAAATACAAAATAGAGCTGGGGATGTGGCTCAGTAGTTGAGTGCCTCTGAGTTCAATCCCCAGTACCCCCCCCCAAAAAAGATTTCATTCATTTTTTTACTTTCTCACATTATCTAATAAGACCAGCCACCTAAATTTGAGAGTCAACAGTGTCATATGTAAGCTGTGGTAAAGATACAAAAACTCCTGGTTTTATATTATTTAGTAAATTAAATGCTTTTGAGATAAAAATAACTAGAGTTTAGAGAAAACTTAATTTTAAAATTTCTTCTTTAAATGATAAAAATGATATATTTTAATTAGCATTTTCTGGCAAATTTGCAAATCTTATTTGAACTTATTTTGCATTTCCTTTAAACATATTACAAGGACATTTTTTAAAATCAAAATAAACTGATAAAAGTTTGGCTCAATAAAATGAGAAGTTTTTATGACAGTTTATATTTATTTATAAAGGCAGGCCGTGTAGAGGTTTGCAGTAATTATACTCAAAACTAAGCAATCTACATTGTTAAATTTCTGTGGCCATTACACATTTCAGAAATTTAAAAATGGTTGTATACTTCATTATTTGTTGGTCATTAATTATATTAGTACAGCTAGTATGCCATATTTCATAATGAGTGGAGAACTTAGGTTTGTTTTCCTTAGATATCGTATACTTTTATTTCTTATTTTAGTATTTTAAATACAAAGGCATAAAGATTTTAGCTTTCACATGGTGTTAAAAATAAAAAAGGTGTCTATTTCTAGAAGTTGACCTCAGATACAGACTGCCTTACTTTTTGGATAACCATATTTGTGTTACCTTTTAGAGTTGAGAAAGAACAATTACTTGCGGAAGATGATGATGATGATGATTTGAAGGAAGTAACTGATTTGAGGAAAATAGCTGCTCAGTTATTGAAGCAAGAACAAAAGAACAGGTATTTAATGAAATTTAAATAGATAAATTTTATAATCTTTAAATCATATTATTTAAAGATTAACAAATACAGTAAATGAAGTTTCAAGTAAACAACAGCACCCTTGTAAAATCTATTCCACGAGCCTAACTACTAAAAGACCATAGGAAATACTTAAGGAGAGAAATGTAAAATTAGTATACAACTAACAGTATACTCATGTGGCCACTGTACTTAATAATTGCTTATGTATTTTTTATTCCTGTGTGCTGAATCATAATAACTGATTTATTTTTTATACTTATTTTAGCTCACAGTAACATTTACATTGTAAACATTTTTTTAAATGTTTATGAAGTATACTTTTTTGTTTTATCAGATTCTGAATTGGAATATATATATAATTTCCTTAGAAATGAAGCAAATCATATAGTGGTTGATTAAATCACTGTAATAATTTGAGGGTCACAAATTCACTTTTGTCTCTTTCTTGGTCAGCAACCATTTCTCCACTCTAGTTAGGCTTTCTCTAAATGAATGTTGTTGGCAATGAGGAGGACATTGTGTGAGTGAGTATTAAATCGGGGCAATCATTTTTAGTATGGGGAAAGTTTCATGTGCTGGCGAGGGTCAGCTATTTTTACCATCTTCATGTACTAAGAGTATTAAATTTTATTTATTTATTTTAATTTTTTTGGTATGAGGGATTGAACCCAGGGGTGCTTAACCACTGAGCCACATCCCCAGCCCTTTTTTATATTTTATTTCAAGACAGTCTCACTCAGTTGCTTAGGGTCTCATTAAGTTTCTGAGGCTAGCTTCAAACTTCTAATCCTCCTGCCTCAGCCTCCCAAGTCACTGGGATTACAGGCATGCACCACCATACCCAGCTTACATTTATAATTTTGAAATAATAAAGATCTGAGTTTCTTGTTTTGTTTTGAGAAAATTAAGATAATTTTGGTACATTTAGCCTGGATAACTAATAAATATTTTATGTAACTTACTCAAGACAATAAACATTTATGGATAACATGACTATGTTTTGGAAGTTTCAAATTTCAATATACTGGTATTTAAATATGTTTTGAAAAATATCATTAAAACTTATCAAATGACAAAGATGTGGTTTTTTAGGGGCTGCTTTTTAGGGGAAGTCTGAATAATGGCTAATAAGATAAATAGCCATTAAGCTAAGTTAAATACCACTTTTGTACATCTACTACATGTAAATATTTTAAAATCATACTAGAAAATATCATTGAGCTTTACCTCTTCTATATCTAATGAACCCTCAGTCCCAGTTTATATTTTTTCTTGCCCAATAACTTTATTTTTCTGAGTATTGAACCGAGGGACGTTTTACCACTGAGCTATATCCCCCAGCCCCCCCTTTTTTATTTTGAGAGAGGAGGATCTTACAAAGTTGTCTGGACGGACCTTCACTTGTGATCCTCCTTCCTCAGCCTCTTGAGTTGCTGGGATTATAGGTGTGAACTGCATAACCTGACTGCCCCAATGGTTTAAGAGATTTGATTAAGTTTGCTACCTACTACCTGCTCTGTGGAAAAGTAGTTGAGTTTCTGTTTCCTCAACCTAGCAGGTGAAAGCATTGAATTTATCATTATGGGAAGAAAATATCATTTATTTATTTATTTGTTTGGTGGTGCTGGGAATTAGGCCCTTGCACAGACTGCAGGCAAGTACTCTACCTCTGAGTTACATCTCCAGTCCCCTGATTTATTTATTTATTTATTTATTTATTTATTTATTTATTTATTTATGGTACTGGGGATTTAACCCAGGGGCACTCGACCACTGAGCCACATCCACAGCCCTATATTGTATTTTATTTAGAGACAGGGTCTCACTGAGTTGCTTAGGGCCTCGCTAAGTTGCTGAGGCTAGCTTTGAACTCTTGATCCTCCTGCCTCAGCCTCCCACGTGCTGGGATTACAGGCGTGCACCACCGCGCCGGCTGTGCCCCCTGATATTTTAAGAACTCCGACTAGTATCCAGTTTTCTTGTAGTGTTCAGAATGAAAGCATTTTAGAACACAGTTTTATACATTGCCATATATAATATCTCTATGTTTTCCATTTCTGCTATTGTCTTGTTAGTTTTTCATCTGTCCATGTGCTTTAAATTATTCTTTTTAGCTTAGGTACAACATTGACTGAATAGCTATCTTTTGTAGGTTTTTTTTTAAGAATAGTTTTGTTAACTAGTGCAAAATAGCAGCTAGCATTGTGCCTTGCACATAGTAGGTACTCAGTTTTACTGTTATTGATTAGTTAATTCCTTGGCAATTAAATCAAATTTAGAGCTAGGAGGAACCATTAATTTAATTAAAAATTTTATGTTATCCCTAAATAACTTCTGTATGCAAAACTGATTTTTGTCTTGTCTGGTTCTCTTCATCATCCTATTTATATGTTAGCACATATGAATATAAGAAGTTTTTAGATTAAATATTAATATGCAGTAACTTTAACATTGTAATAATATCTAATTTTTGAAGGCCTTAAAATGTTTACAATAATCTCTTGATATGGTTTTCACTGGTATGATTATCTAGCCCTGATATTTATCCCTCAGATTGGTCTAAAAGATGCAGTATGGCACACAAAGGCCCTAACTAACTTTACCAAGAGAGCCCTAAATGGGATCCCGCTACTAAACATAGAGGTAAATGCTAATGAGAGAGTTCTTTAATAGAAATCAGGCGACATTAGATATCCTAGCTACAACTCAAGGGGACACCTGTGCCATTAAAGAAACTAAATGTTGTGCATGTTTCTAACAACTTGACTAATGTTTCTAAAGCCTTAAATGGCCTCCACTCACAAATCGGTGGCATGTTGGATCCCATCTTAAGCTTTAATGAGTTACTGTCTTCATGGTTTTCAGAGACTGGCTGAAATACTAATTGCTTTTGTGCTAATTGTTT
This sequence comes from Glaucomys volans, assembly GCA_020662805.1. Classification (NCBI taxonomy): domain Eukaryota; kingdom Metazoa; phylum Chordata; class Mammalia; order Rodentia; family Sciuridae; genus Glaucomys; species Glaucomys volans. Next base: position 6,010 of record JAJEJO010004765.1, read on the forward strand.
ACAAAAAAGTAATGCTTTGCTGTCTTGTTTATTGTTGTCCTAGCATGATCCCTGCCCTATGTATGCCTTATCCAGTCACCCGCCAACTGCCACCATGGACCTCTGGACTGCCCTGATGCTAAATACCCTTAACTGTCCATGCCCCACCTGACAGAAATAAGGACTTCGGGTCACTTCCCCCCAATTTCACCCTCTCAGCAGGAAGCAGCTTGGAGATGTTGTTGCCCATATGTCCATAGAAATGGAAGATAGAAATTGACAGTGGGGAAATGTAACAGTGGTCTACCTCCTCCTTTGAATATAGCCCTTGCTACTCTGCAGCTCAGGCTTATTTTAAAATGGACATATTTTGGGGGTTTTGTTTTTTTTCTCTTCTACCTCTCCCCCTCCTTAACCTCAGGGAAACAGGATTACCCTTCTCCCTACCCTAGCCCCAGGCATTATCTGTCCTTGAGCACACATGCACAACAGGACCTAAGTAAAGTTCTAAAGTTCAGACTTTAGGGAGGGTGTCATAAGATCTAAGAAATGCTTGTCTCCCAAATTAACAAGTGAATTACAACCCTGAGTGGGTACACCTGGAATGTAGGCTTTGAATCACTTCTTTAAAACCCCCCTATTCCCCCTAATGGGGAGAATCACACCTTCTGGGGCAGGAGTTCCCTGTGTTTCTCTTGCTAGCTAAGCAATAAGATTTCTTTTTCCTTTTTCTCAAAAAAAAAAAAAAATGTTTACAATAATCTGGTCATAAAGAGCACATTTTATATTAGCTCCCTAGCCAGTTCTATTAATGACTGAACTTAAACTGTATCTCAGAATTTTATAATGCTAAATCTACTAATTTTTTTCAATAAATGATCCTGGATCCTGTCCTCCTTTTAAAATATGTTGATAATGTTCAGATCTCTTAGATGTAATAATTAAAGTTTCTTTTTTTTATTTACTGTCATAATAGTTGAACTTCATTTTCTTGTTTTTTTTTTTTTTTTTTTTTTTTTTTTTGGTGCTGGTGATGCAGCTCTAGGCCTTGCACATGCCAGACAAATGCTCTACCACTGAGCCAAATCCCTAGCCCCACAATACCTGAATGTGAATGAAACCAAACAAATCTAAGAGAAATCCTCTCCTGCAGTGCATTTGATTAATTTATCTTCTCTAGTTGTAGATTTTCCTTTTCATGCTGTATTATTATGTTTTATATTCCAGCTTTATTAAATGAAGGCTATTTAAAATTGTAGGCCTGGAATTGTAACATATTTTTAGGTTTTAACACAATCATATTTTTTGTTTGTTTTTAGTGTTGATTAAAAATAATTTGTCTGGAGCAAGATTACCCTTAAATACTAGGAAATACCACCAAAGACTCCTGCTTTGACTGTATATGTCATATGAGTTCTAGACTAAAAGAAGCCATGTATATACTCCAAAGTTAGAGGCAATTAAAAAACTACTAATGTTGAGTTCAGTGATAATTTCTTACAGCCATTTTGCCACTTTAGTTCATACAATTAAAAAAAAAATCTTTGATTCTTTAAGAAAATTTACATTATTACTTGGTAGGTGAAATTATTCCAGTAAAGTAACAAGGTGTCAATGTTTACAATTAATAACCAAAAAAGGTCAGTGGGGGAAGAGGTCAGCAAACAAACCATCAAATAGCTAACTCATAGGGTTCAAAATCTGAAAGCTGGTTATTTAGAAGACTGCTCCCACTTGGTCTGATTGAGATGAGTTGTAAGGAGTGGCACACAACTCTGGTTCCAGTTATTTAGGAGGCTGCAGATGGGAGCCCAGAAATTGGAATTCAGCCTGGGCCAACCTGATATCTCTGGATCCTTGTCTCCAATAAAGAAAAAAGAAAGAAAGAAAGATTAAACTACTTGATATTACTGAATTTTTATCCCCCCTCTGAAAATGTTGGATCATTATTGCTACTTGTGTCTGAGTATATGAAGTCCCACTGCATCAAAGACTGACTATATTAAAATTGCTATTTAGCAAGTCCTAATTTTACCCTCACTGTAACGTGGGAAATTAAAAAATGAAACTACAGTCTCTAAATAATCAGTATCTTAAAAATAACGTTGCAAGATGAATAAACAGTAGAGATCTGCTGTACATCATTATGCCTACAGTTAACAATACTGTATTGAACTCTTAAAATTTTGTTAGGAGAATAGACCTTATGTTAAATGTTCTTAACCATAACAAAATAAAATTGAAGAAAAAGAGTGTGCTTTCATAGAATGGGTAAGAAAATGTCAAGGAAGGAACTAATAAATGATAATTTCAGAATTTATTGTGTGTGGTGCTGGGAATTGAAAATAATATTAGCTTGATAATAAAGAAAAGGAATTCTGTTGAAAAACCAAATAATTTTGCTCTGTAAATTATTGAGCAAGTTCTCCACCTTTTCATCAGTGGCCACTACTCTTTTCTATATGGATTTTCTTATTAAGCAGATGTTTAGCGGACTTAAAATTTGGTTGGCATCCGAAAGGAAGTATTAAAATATATGGGACTTTTGCAGTAAATAGCTTTAGTTGACTGATTCCCATAGTATGTTTATTCCTGTTAAGTTACTCTACAGTATTTTTTGTTTCATCTTTCCTTTTTTTTTTTTTTTTTTTTGGTGAGCATTAAAAGAGTAGAATTTAGTTCCGGGTATAGTAGTACATGCCTGTAGTCCTGGTGATGCAGGAGGCTGAGGCAGGAGGATTGTAAGTTTGAGGCCAGAAGGGCCTCAATAGAGGTTGCCCACATCTTTCCTTTTAATAATTATTTTATTTGCTCTTGGTTGTGTCTTGAGGATTTTTAAATTTTTTAATTGTGGAATCATGCGCTTCTGAGTACTATGTAACATAGTTAACAAATAGGCACTCATGGAAACATAATTGAAGTGCAATTAGGATTTGGGGAAGAAATTTAATTTTAAGAAATTTGTTTCAGAACTGCAGAAATTATGCACATTATCTGTTTCTTATGATTTTTGTCTAATTATGTGAATATTTGAATTTGAGCATTGTGTTAACATTTAGTTTGTTATTACTACTTACGTAGTTCTCTCAACTCTTGAAATCTAGTCATTCTTTTCTGCTTCCTTTACTAATAACTTCTTATGAAACTAGATAGACTTTTGCTGCTCCATTAAAACTCAGGAAACAAGTCAAAGAGAAATAGGTTTTATTTGAAGCCAGCTTTGAGGAAGATAGAGGAAACCTTTTTCTTTCTCAAATCTCTATTTTCCATGGATTTAGGAACACAGGAAGCTTTTATAAGAGAGGAAAGTTCAGCAGTTAAAACAAGTTTGGAACCTTTCATTTCAAAGAGGCTCTGTTTCACTTGTCTTCTCTATAAACATCTTTTTTCTCTCATCTTTTGGTTTAGTTGCTATATGTGAAATGTGAATACAGATGAAGGCCATTAAATTATAGCGCATCATTCAGTGATAAACTTCCAGAGTACCAGAGCATCAGGGTGGAAGTCAAAGTACCAGAGTTGGTGGAAGTTTTTAGTAGTAATGGGCCAGGTTGATGAAGATGAATTGTATAGTCTTTTACTTAAAATAAATTATAGAAACTGGATTAGGGAAGTGTATTAATAATTTGGAATACATATTTATATAAAATAGATGTTTATTTTAACTTTAATTATTACAGAGTGAAACATAAAGTATCAACCTACATAACCCTAACCTTTTGCTAGCCTGGACTTGGGGACAGTCTCTGCTTCCATTGAGATGCAGAAAATAATAATCAGGAAGTTGGGGGGAATTATTTTAGGACACTTAATTTCAAAGGGGCTCTCTTATAGTACCTTTAAAAATCCATATCTCATTATCTTCTGTCTCAGCCAAAACCCAGATATACATAGGGGGATCATAGCGTGGGCTAAAAGGTATCCAAATTTTGAGAAAGGGTTTAGAAAAGAAGATGCATGAAAGAATTGGGTGAACGTCATTCTTTCATAAATTGTTTTTAGGCATCTGATCTTAATAACATTTATTGTTTTCTAGCAAAGATCTTCATGGACTAGATGCAGTTTATTTGGGTGATTTTTTTTTTTATATTGTGTATGCAATATTCTCTTTAATGTCTTTCAGAAGTAATGTGTCGATTTACTTCTAGGATTCTTAATCATTCAACTTCTGTCATGAGAAACAAACTGAAACAAATTGTGGAATGTGAGAAGAGGTATAAAAATATCTTGGTCTTATTTTTAAGATTTTATGATGAGACTTGATTTTTTGACAGTGATGTTTCCATATACAGACTTTAATTGAATATATGATATGAACATAATATAACTAGATAATTTAGAGAGGAAATGTGTCACATGAATTAAGTTTACTTTTGATAAAACAAAACCAAAAAGCTGATTTGATGTGCTTTTACTTATACCTATAGTTTATTTTGATAAAATCATTCATTCATTCAGCAAACGTTAATCATATCACTGTTATTGCCAGAAATAATGTTTACTCATCATTGATTGTGATTATTATCTACATTTTTTTCAATTGCATGAGTCCACATATATGTGGACATATATAAGTGCACATATATGAATTCCAGAGAACCAGAAGATCTTAAAAGTTCCTATTTATTCTTTTTGGTACTTTGAAAATTTACATCAAATTCAACTCCTGAGTCAGTCTTATGGGAGTCTAAGGTTCCAAGGTTAGGAGGAAGTACAGAAGTGCACACAGAATTAACATTCTTTGGATGCTTGTTATATGTGCACTGTTCTTAGTGCTTTAGTTATACTGTCTCAATATTATGAAGTTGGTACTTTTGATATCCCCACTTTCCAAATGAGCATACTGAGACTCAGGAATGGTCCAAACTTGATCAAGATCACACAGCTGGTAAGTGGTAGAGACAGAATTCAAACCCAGGTTTGTCTGATTTAAAAACCCCAAATCTTAACATAAGGTGACAATCACAATTTGCTTCCTCCAGATCCACACATCCAACTGGATATGTTTTTGGAGATCTCCCACAGTCCAAACTAAGCTTTTCCCCATGTCTTTTTCTTTTCCTTTATATTCTGCCCAAGTAAATCTGCTACTATATATTTAGTCACCCACGTCAGCAACTTTGGAATCACTGGAAACTCCTCTTATGCCCCTGCACCCAGTCCAGTTAACCACAGAAAATTAGAGTTTCTTAACATTGTGTTGGTTCAGGCCCCATTATTTTCCACCTGGGTCACAGCAATGGTCTCCATGAAACCAGGGGCAAGAGGCTTTACCACCCATCACACTCCACAAAAACTTGGGAGACAAATTGGCCAGGTATATAGGTTTGTTCAAAGCCTAAAATGTCTAAAAGTTTCTCAAACATCAAATTTTAAAATATTTAAAGTATGTAAAAATTGAAATTCTGGACATGCACATAACATTTAGATTGCTGAATGAAGGTATATCATATTTCACTGCATAATCAACCCAAGATTTTTTTCAAAAAGGTGGGATGAGAACATTATGTGAAACTTAAAAAATAAATTGTGTCAATATTACTTAAAAATTATTTATTACTAAACTGGTGCAAGGTTAGGATTCATGGGGTACTCATGAATATATGTTAACACAGTGCAAAAATTATGCTGTGAAATATGGTAGAATTAATTTCTGAAAGTACTGTTAGGATTGATGATTAGTTTATAACAACAAAAACAATAACAACCAACCCACAATTTTTTGCTTGTTATAAAATGATGCCTTCCCGAAACAAATCATACATAGCTTATTAGCATTTTAAATCATTTGTTATTTCTTCTGGTTCATCTTAAGACTAGAACAGAGGCCGGGTGCAGTGGCGCACGCCTGTAATCCCAGCACTTGGGAGGCTGAGACAGGAGGATTGAGAGTTCAAAGCCAGCCTCAGCAACTTAGGCGAGGCCCTAAGCACCTCAGTGAGACCCTGTCTCTAAATAAAATACAAAAATAGGGCTGGAGATGTGGCTCAGTGGTGGAGTGCCCCTGGGTTCAATCCCCAGTACCAAAAAAAAAAAAAAAGACTGGAACAAAGAAAGAAAGAACCAAATGCAGTTAAATTTGGGTAAGTATTCTGACAGGATGTTTTAAATAACATTTAATTATAATCCTTTTAGAACTCAGTTCAAACTCAATCTAGACATTTTAATACTTAGGCTCACTTCTGAATTTCCAAATCTACCAAATAATATTTTAGGTAAACCATGCATGTCATATATAGACATAAGCATTATGCATTTATCAAAAAGAAAATTGAGGTGTGAAAATTCTCAGATTTCTAGCTCAATCAGATTTTTTAAATAAAATAAAAAGTTACATTTTAAAGACTCAAATCTAAGCAAAGGATAGAAAAAAATAGCAGTAGCTCATCTAGCACAAAGAAGCAGGTAAGCCCCTCCAGTTTTTATCATGAACTATTGGCATTAGACCACATAAACAAATATATTTGGTTACCATCAATTCTATTTAGAAAAAGTCTTTATTAGTGGGCTTGTATGGCAAAACAAAGGATGTTTTTATAAAAACTGATGGAACATTTATAAATGCCTGTCTTACATACTTATATAAATAGGTGTCTTTGTAACTTTAAAAAAACCCAGAATCAACATTTTAAGTTTTTTCTTTGCAAAAATTCTTAAAAGTTCCTGCACAAAGAAAGCCATGAACTTTTTATCTTAAATATCTAAAGACAAATAGCCCAGTTGGTTAGCAGGCCAGAAAAAAAGTGTATTACCAAATTTGAAAGACACCCGTATTACCAACAAGTTTAAATTAATTTATTTGTCACAGATTTACGAAAGTCATGTGGCTCCAAAGACATTTGGGGTAACTTAACAAGTGTTAAAAAGGTATGTACTTGATTATCTACAAACCAATTTGGTGCTACAATATATAAACATACAGGCCCACATGATAACATTTGAAAGCTTAGATTTGTTACTTGCTAGTTTTAAAATGCAGACTGTTGGTCTAATATTACCATAAGCAGTCTGTAAATCTGGAATTTGCATTTTTCAATTGATGCCAGGTAGAAAATTTGTATCTTAAAACACTCATACAAGCAAACCTTAAGTAGCCAGTTTTTCTTACTAGACAAAAAAAAAAAAAACCCTCAGATAAAGGAGAGAAAATCAAAAGCTTTTAATCAGACCAAACAAAAGTATAATTTAATCATATAGAATTAAAAAGTAAATTCACAGGGACGGGTAGCACAAATTCAAAATAAAGTGATCACAGATAAATAAATTTTGTCCTTTTGTGTTTTTTTTCCCCAAAAGCTCGGTCCTTGCACCAATGCCAAATCTAATAACAACATGGTTTTGAGAAAAAGGAAAAAGAAGTTTTATTGCTTTGCTCGCAAAAGAGAAACACTGGGAAGTCCTGTCCCAGAGGCTATGATTCTGCCCATCAGAGGGAACAGGCGGTGTTTAAAGAGGTGACTCAAAGGCCACATTCCACACGTTCTCTAAATCCACTTGTTAATGTGGGAGATAGTCATTTCTGAGATCTTCTGGTACCATCCCCAAAGTCTGAATGTTTCCGCTCCTGTGTTGGGTGTGTGCTCAAGGACAGGTAACTGTCTAGGATGGAGGGAGAGAGGAAGAGAAAGAAACGTGTTCTTTAAAAAATGAGTCCCAGTGGCAGAGCAGCAAGGGCTACATTCAAAGCATAAAGTGGACCACTGTTATAATATCTGATGACCAAAACAAGAATCATGCTTGGGGGAAAATGGAATTTTGTCTTAAGCAGATCTTGTCTTATGGCTGTAGCCATAAGAGTTTAAACCAATAGTCATATAAAATGGTTGCAATAAATCAGAGTGCACTTTTAAATGTAGCCCATGCTATAATCCTTTTTTCCAAACAAAATTCAAGCAAGCTTTCCAAGTGAACAATCATAGTTGCCTCCTATCAATTAGTACTATTACCAAAAGGTTGGTCCTTGTCCCTAATGCCAGTTCATGCCAATTCAATAATCAGGACCTGGTTTTGAGAAAAAGGGAAAAGAAAGTTTTGTTGCTTTGCTAGCAAAGGAGAAGCACAGGGAACTTTTATCCCAGGGGCTGTGGTTCTACCCATGGGTGTGGTGATGGGGCTTTTAAAGAAGCTATTCAAAGACCCTTTCAGGTGTTCCCTCTAGGAGGATTGTGATTCACTTGTTAATTTGGGAGATAGCCATTCCTTAGATCTTCTGTCACCCCAGTCAGAATTACTTGGTTCCTTGGGTGGTTGTGTGCTCAAATATAGATAACTAGGCCTGGTGTGTGTGTTGGGGGGGTAATCCTGTTCCCTGCCCCCCCCCCCCCCCGTTAGGGAGGGGGTGAGGGAGAAGAGGAAAAGGAAAACATTTCCATTTTAAAATAAACAATTGGCAGAGCAGCAAGGGCTATATTCAAAGCATAATGTGGACCACTGTTACATGTTTTCTGCTGCGGTAATAAAATAACTAAGGATGAATAATTTCTAAAGAAAAGGTTTATATAGTTTGGGAGGTTTGTTTGGGACTGGCTTTTTCTAGACTGGTGAAGGCTTCATGGTGGTTGACATCACAGTGGTGGGAGTATGTGCAGAAATGATCACATGTGAGACAGGAAGCCAGAGATTCAGGGGTCAGCCTCACTTTTTTGAAAAATAATAATCCATTCTCAAGGGGACTAACTACTTCTCAGAGCTATGTTAATGCCTTCCAAGGTCAGTGCCCTCGATGGCCCAATTTCCTTGCAGTAGGCTCCACCTACTAAAGATTGTACCATATCAACATTACCACAATGAGGACCAAACTTTTAACACAGGAACCTTTGGGGAACATACTCAGACCATATTCAAACCATACCAAACCAGTTTTTTTTCTGCTTCTGTCATGAATATTTGTACTAGTTTTGAGTATGTATTTACATACACACTGCAGAGCTGTGTACCCTGTTGTTAACACTGCCACTTAGATGTACAATAGACATGTCAAACTTTACTTTCCAAAACCACACTTTTAAAAAAAATTTTAAATTTGTTCTAATTAGTTATACATGACAGTAGAATGCATTTATGCACTTTGATATATCAAAACCACACTCTTATTCTCCCTTTTTGCATCCCCTTCTGAAATTTTTCCCATTTCAGAATAGGTCAATTCCATTCTTCTGGTTCTTAAGCTCAGAAACCTGAGTCATCCTTGATTTTTTACTTCTTCTCAAACTTTATACCTAATCTATTAGCAAATCTTGTCTCTACCTTAAGAATATTTCCAGACTCTGATCAGATCATACCACCTCCACTCGTACCACACTAGTTCTAGCAATCTCTTAAATTATTACAATAGCCTCCTAACAGGTCCTCTTACTACCCTAGCTTTCCTTTAGTGTATTTTCCACAAGACATCAGAATGGTATCTTTAAAAGGTCAGTCAAATTATCTCATTCATCTTAAGAATTCTCTACTGACTTTCCATCTCACTCAGAATAAAAACTGCCATCTATTAAGACCCCAGGAAGCTCCATATGATTTGGGTCCCTCTTGTCTGACTTGGATGTTCCCCCTCCCATAACCTGGTGGTTTAATCTCTGCTCAAATGTCACCTTACCTCATCAGCAGAGTGCTTCCTGAACAACATATAAAAGCATGCCTCTCCTACTCCTTTGTTTCTGGTTTATTTTTTTCCATAGAACTTAATGCCACCTGACATTCTCAATATAGTGTTTGTTTGCATAGTGGTTTTCATTAGCACCCACAACCACCCCCTCCCCCCCCCCTCCGCCGCACAGAACAATGTAAATTTCCTAAGATCATGAACTTTATGTTTTGTGTTCTGCCGTATTCCTCCACTTAGCACAGTGTGTGGCATACATAGTTGGTACTCAATAAATGTTTCTTGGGAGAATGTGTTGAAATGAGAAGCGTCAGTAACTGTTGTGTGCTAAGAGATACAACATTGATCAAGACAGACATGGTACCAACCCTCATGAACTTAATGGTTGGTATATCTTAATATATTTCTGTTTTAGGTGTGCTTGTATTTTAAAATTGGGCTTTTGAATGTACAAATCCACAACTAATAGAAATGATTATCTGTTGCCTATTGGCAATGTGCAGACTTACAGGAGTGACCTGGAAAGATTCTGGCTACTTAGATATTGGATGAGTGATCAGTCTCCTGAAACACCCGGATAGCTTTGTGCTAGTAGTAATCTCAGTGGGCTACTTTCCTAGGTCTCTAGCCACTTCTAGCAATCAGCATGAGCCCTGGGTCATTACAAACATATGGGCGAGTTGGAGTAAACTCTTGAGAAGCTGGTTGGCAAGACAGCAGGGCACAGTTGAAAAAAACATGGGGCTTGAAATCCAGACATATGTGGCACAAATCCCACCTTCAGCACTTACTATGAGGCTTTGGTTATGCTTTTAAATCAGCCCTAGTGCCTGGCACCAAAAATGCTTAGTGTTAGTTATTTGATTCTTTCTATTGGATTTTCTTCCTATAGAGAGGTAGATTAGCACAGTGTTAGAAGAGCCCCAGGTCTTAGAACCATGTTGTCTGAATTTGGGTTCTGGATGTGTCTTGGGGGAAAATTATTTAGCTTCCTCTGAGCCACATCTACTCCATCTGTAGTATCTACCTCATGTTTATTGTAAGGATGAAATATATATATTAATATATAAAAATATATATATTAATATATAAAAATTGCTTAGATCAGTAATTAGGACATGGAAATTATTTCACATGTTATTGGTTGTTCAACTCTTGGTATTACTGTTATGGAATTCCTTATTTGGCTTTTCTCTTACATGTTCTCAGTTCTCTCTTTTTCAAAGCCCATCATTTTTTTTTTGTTCAGAAGGGTATTGTGGGTATTTTTTTCTGATATTAAGAAGCATTGCATGGCCTTAAACTTTTTAAACACACTATTATGGAAGAAAAGAATAACTTAAGTTCTCTGGCATTTTCTTTTTAGAAGTACCTGGGTGAGCACACCTCACCGGCATACCCACTCAGAAAAATCTCACATACCTTCTCTTACAAAATGAGATTATATTAAATATATTGTTTAGTAACCAACATTAGTAACCCACATTTTTCATTTGATATGATGTAATGATTTTTACATATCCATTAAATCTAAATATATTTTGCAGTGAACTTTATTCTGAACACTTATGTTATTTCCTTTACTTAAATGCTCAGGCATATTGCCGGGAGCTATGCTGCACACCTGCAATCTCAGTGGCTCAGGAGGCTGAGGCAGGAGGATCTTGAGTTCAAAGCCAGATCCAGCAATTTAGCGAGGCCGTAAGCTATTCAGGGAGACCCTGTGTCTAAGTAAAATATAAAAAAGGAGCTCGGGATATGGTTCAGTGGTTAAGTACCCCTGGGTTCAATTCCTGGTACCAAAAAAAAAAAAAAAAAAAATCTCAGGCATATTATTGATGAGTTAATAATGAATTTGCACTTAAAATTTTTGGTACACTGTGTCTCAGAAATTTTTTCTGTTTGCATTCCCACAAGTAATGCATAGCTGTCTTCTATACTTAACAATGTATGTTATCAATCTTTAATCTTTGCCAAACTAGTAAGAACAAATCGGAATGTTCCATTTTATATTTCATTAATTAAATTAGTGATGTTGAACATTATTTCAAGAATTTATTGATCATTTTACAATATTGCTTCTTTTGTGATTTGCCTTCTATCTCTTGTAGTCAGGAGTAGTCTAAATTGAATGGTTAAAATGTATTTAAGCTTTTTAATGACCCAGAATATGGTCTGTCAGTCTATCGTGGTAAAAGTTCCGTAGGAACATGAATATGTTGGAGTAATGTATGAATATCAACTATGTTAAGTAGTATTTTTAAAATCTTATTTACCTTACCTGTTTTCTGTTTTCTTGTTCTGTCACTTAGTAAGAGGAAGTTACTGAAATCTCTAACACTAATCATAAATTTGTCTTTATCCCTATAGTTCTATCATTTCTCTTTCATATATTCTGAAGCTCTGTTATGAGATACATAAATGCGGAGGATTACAAATGTCCTCTTAGTGAATTTACGCCTTGGTCATTATTTGAAAATTACTTTTCTTTATATTCCTGGTAGTATTCTTTGCTCTGATTTAAATGATTTATAGTTTATATAATTATTGATATTTTTGGTTTTAAATCTCCCACCTTCACTCTTTCTTTTTGTACTATCCTATGTATTCAGGATTTTTCCCTCTTTTTCTGCCATCTTTTGAATTGCATTTTAAAAATTGTGCTCATTGCTGGGCTTGGTGGCACACGCCTGTAATCCCAGTGACTTGGGAGGCTGAGGCAGGAGGATCAAGAGTTCAAAGCCAGCCTCAGCAAAAGCAAGGCTAAGCAATTCAGTGAGACCCTGACTCTAAATAAAAATAAAAAACATAGGCTTGGGGATGTGGCTCAGTGGTTGAGTGCCCCTGAGTTCAATCCCCGGTACCCCCCCACAAAAATTCCTGCTTATAGAATTAACACTGTCAAAATGGCTGTATTGCCAAAAGCATTATACAGACTTAATGCAATTCCTATTAAAATCCCAATGCCATTCTTCATAGAATTAGAAAAAGCAATTATGAAATTCATTTAGAAAAATGAGAGACCCAGAATAACCAAAGCAATCCTTTGCAAGAAAAGCAAAGCAGGGGGCATCACAATACCAGATCTTCAATTATACTACAGAGCAATAGTAACAAAAATGGCATGGTATTGGCACCAAAACAGACATATAGACCAAAGGTACAGAACAGAAGACACACAGACAAACCCACATAAATATGATTTTCTCATACTAGACAAAGGAGCCATACATTGGAGAAAAGACAGCCTATTCAACAAATGGTGCTGGGAAAACTGGAAATCCACATGCAGCAAAATGAAATGAAACCACTGTCTCTCGCCCTGTACAAAACTCAACTCAAAGTGAATCAAAAACTTAGGCACTAGAACAGAGACCCTGCACCTACTAGAAGAAAAAGTAGGCCAGATCTCCACCATGTCAGCTTAGGAACTAACTTCCTTAACAAGACTCCTAAAGCGCAGGAAGTAAAAATCACAAATCAATAAATGGGATGGAGTCAAACTAAAAAGCTTCTTCTCAGCAAAGGAAACAATAACGTGAAGAGAGAGCCTACAGAATGGGAGAAAATCTTTGCCACATGCACCTCAGATAGAGCATTAGTCTCCAAGATATATAAAGAACTCAAAAAACACTTAAAAAATGCTAAATAACCTAATCAATAAATGGACTAAGGAACTGAACATACACTTCACAGAAGAAATACAATTGATCAACAAATATATGTACAAATGTTCAAATCTCTAGCAATTAGAGAAATGCAATCAAAACTACACTGAGGTTTCATCTCGCTCCAATCAGAATGGCAATTATCAAGAATACAAGCAATAATAAGTGTTGGCGAGGATGTGGGGAAAAGGTACACTCATACATTGCTGGTGAGACTGCAAATTGGTGCAACCACTCTGTAAAGCAGCATGGAGATTCCTCAGAAAACTTGGAATGGAACCACCATTTGACCCAGTTATCCCACTCCTCAGCATATAGCCAAAGGACTTAAAATCAGCCTACCATTTTGACACAGCCACATCAATGTTTATAGTAGCTCAGTTCACAAGAGCTGAACTGTGGAACCAACCTAGGTGCCTTTCAACAGATGAATGGATAAAAAGACTGTGGTATATATACACAGTGGAATATTACTTAACCTTAAAGAAGAATGAAATTATGGCATTTGCCACTAAATGGATGGAGCTGGAGAATATCATGCTAAGCAAAATAAGCCAATTTCAAAGCGAAGGGCCGAATGTTTTCTCTGATATGTGAATGCTAATTCAAAATAAGTAGGGGGCCTTTGGAAAAATAGAGGTACTTTGGATTAGACAGAGGGGAGTGAAAGGAGGAGAGAGAGTATTGGGGTATGGAGGACAGTAGAATGAATCAGACATTATTACCCTATGTGCATTTATGATACACGACCTTTGTACATCAAGTACAACCAGAAGAATGAGAAGTTATACTTCATTTATGTATGATGTGTCAAAATGCATTCTATCACATATAACTAATTAGCACAATAAAAAAATCAGCAGTTTAAGTGGGGCAGGTGGGGATGGGAAGGACGGTAGATTGAGACATATTATTACCCTATATATGTGTATGAAAAGAATTGTTTGAAAAAATATTTATCACTGTCAAAAAAAGTTAATAAAAAATAAAGTTTTAAAAATAAAAGGACAAAAAAATCTTAACAGTTTAAACTTGAATGCCCTTTTACAAACCACTTGGAATCTATGTATCTTATAATTTACTCAAAGTCCAAGTGACCTCAGTAATAAAATATTTAGGAATAAAAAAATGTCTGCTTGTTTCCATTGTGAACTTCAGTTAATTACACTTTTTGTTTATGTTACATTAGTGGTTGTTTTTAATGTATTGTATTTTGGTGCTACAGATTTGAACCCAGGGCCTTGCTCGTGCTAAGTATACCACTCTACCACTGAGTTACATCCCCAACCCCTAAGGTTTAAAGTATATTTAACTTATCACAGTCTATCTTCAAGTACTATTATACCTTTTTATATATAATAACCTCGTAAGAATATATTTATTCATATTTCTTCTTTCTTGGCATATTGTCATTGCCATACATTTTACTTCTATATGTTATATACCCAACAGCATGTTGTTATTTTTACATTGTTGATTCCTTCCTTCCTTCCTACCTTCCTTTTTCTTTTTCTTTTCCTTTGAGATGCTGGGGATTAAACCCAGGGCCTTGTGCTTGCTAGGTAAGTGCTCTATCACTGAGCTACACCTCCAGCCCCAATTATTTCTTGAATAGATCTAAATAACCAGAATAATGCCTTTTATGTGTGTATCCCCTTAGTTACCATCTCCGGTCCCCTTTATTCCTTTGTGTAGACCCACATTTCCATATATATCCTTTTCCTTCTACCTAAGAGATACTTTAGATACTTCTACCTAAGAGATTAGTTTTACTTCTGATCTACTAGTGTTGAATGCTTTTAGTTTTCACATCTCTTTTTTTTTTTTTTTTTTTTGCAGTGCTGGGATTGAACCCAGGGACTTGTGCTTGCAAGGCAAGCACGTTATCAACTGAACTATATCCCCAGCCCTAGTTTTCACATCTCTGAAAACATTATTTCACTCCCCCCACCCTCCGCCCAGCACTGAAGACTGAACCCATAGGAGCTCTACCACTGAGTCACATACTCAGCTCTTTTTATTTTGTTTTGACACAGGGTCTCGCTAACTTGTTGAGACTGGTCTGGAACTTGTTATCTTCCTGCCTCAGCCTCCTGAGTCATTGAGATTGCAGACATACACTGCTGTACCCATTGTGACCCTCATTTTTGAAAGAAATTTGCTCATACAAAATTCTGAATTTCCATTTTTCTTTTCTTTCAGTATCTGAAAGAGGTTTCTCCACCATCCTCTGGATTGCATTGTTTCTCGCAAGCAGTCTGCTGCCATTCTTACCTTTGTTTTAGTGAACCCAATGGTCCTCTTTTCATCTGACTGCTTTTAACATTTTTCTCTTTATCATTTGCTTTAAGTAATTTGATTACAATGCATTTTGATGTAGTTTTTAATGTTTTTTTGCTTGGCATTCATTGAATTTTTTTGAATTTGTGAGTTTATTGTTTTCATGAGGAAAATTGGGGCCCTCATTTCTTCAAATATGTTTAGTCACTTTACCTCTTCTATTATGAAATTCCAATTATCTTTATATTAGGCCACCTGAAGTTTATTACAGATCACTGATGATCCGTTCATTCTTCTTGAATATTTATCTTTCTGGCTTTGGCTTCTTCTGTTTTGTCTTTATGCTCACTAATCATTTCTTATAAAATGCCTAATTTATAGTTAATCCCACCTAGTTTAAGTTTTAATTTCAGATGTTGTACTTTTTAATCTCGTGAACTTTGGTCATGTCTGTACTTAACCATTTTCAGTCTTTTCCTTTAGCTTCCTGAATATTAATAGATTGCATACAGGGTTTATTTCACATTAATGTATTAACTGGATTTTTTTGTAAAATAAATAGGGAATTCTCTTTAAATAACCATTTCTCCTCACTTTGTGGCTGACCCAGGAACAAATGAGAGCAAATCTCTGTGCACCCAGAGCACATGATGCTTAAAAAGGAGGGGCAGGCTGAGGGGCCAGCAGCAGGCTGTGATCAGCATGCAGGGATGGTCATGCACTCTACAGTTCCAGTTGAGAAACTCCTTACAGTGGGAAGACAAACTAGAAGGCAACAAATTCCAGAAACACTGGCATGGGAACAGAGGGATTTCTTCCCTAGCTGCAGTCAGCTTCCTCTGAAGCCACCAAACCCTGGAGGCTTGTGGTAGTAAAGCTCCTGAAGTCAGAAGTAGCAACACAATGACCAAGGAAAGGGAAGGCAGGGTAGGTGTGACTTGGCCAGGTCTGGCTGAATGGAATGTGGGCTGACAGGTAGGACAGTGGCCTTCCAGGGTCAAGCACAGACCAGTGGAAGGAATGTGAGTTGGGCCTGGCAGGGCCTGTTGGCCCACTGGGAAGACACATGGCTGGTCTGATGGAACTCACAAGACTGAGTGCAGAATGACTACCAGAGTGACTACCAGACTGTAGTAGAGGAGGTGGCCAGAGAGTTCCTCTGTGGGAAGGAGCTACTAGAGCAAAAGAGGAATAACCCATGCTTCCAAGGACTCCTCACCAGAAGCCAGGGGCCCTGCCTTCCCACAACCCTAGTTCCTGGTAACTTTTTATAATCAGACCTGGGGAAGGACAAGGCTCACCCTGGCATCCCCCAGACCAGATGTAGGCCTACAAGGAGAAGTGAGAAAGGCCCATGAGGGTGAGGGCAGGGAGGTAGGTGGGCCTACTGGGTCTTATCATCTTCCAGAAGGTAGTAGGGAGATGGTGGAAGCTAGCTTGTGGGCATGTAGACATGTGGGTTGCCTGGGTTGTAATAGGCACTGGCAGCTACTTCTGTGGCCTTAGCCTTGGCTGTAGGAGTGGAGGGGACATCAGGGTTGTTGACCATACGTTCCCTGGGTCCAGGATAAGGTGGAAGTGGAAGCTGCACATATCCCATGGCCCCATCCTTCGTGGGATGTCCTGGATAGAACTCAGGTGGGGGCAGTATATAGGGTTTGGCTGGAGGGAAGGGGTATATTCCATTGGCAACTGGCGGCAGAGGAAGACAGGTCCCACTGAGAATTAAGGGTACCCATACACTCCAATGAGGGCTTCATCTCTGGAGACTTGAGATGCCACCTGGAGCATCCACTGACCAAACGTGATGGCACTCCTTCAACTTGTATGAAGCAGAGTCTTCCCAGCCACCTCCAGCTTCAGCCTTCACTGTTCCTTTGACATAGTTTGCATGAAACACAGGCTACTTGATCTCACAGTTCTTCATGAGATAAAATGGTATCATGAAGGACTGCATGGCATCCTCCCCCTTGGGCAGAAAGCTGATCCAGTAAAAGGTAAGGTAGACAGTGCCTTCTTGGTCCCTTTGAAGGCCTCTGGCACATTCTTCATGTCATTGAATTTAAGTTTCACATGCTTATAGGACATTAGGATGCTCTCGGTGTTGTTGATGATCACTCTGCTGCCCTCCCATGAGATTAAAGCTTTTATTGAATGCCAAACATCATGAACTTTGCCTTCTTAAGTGTCCATATTGTAGAGTCCATACATATTAAGTGTCCATAAATATTCTTGGCTTTTTTTCTGGGGTATGGTAATTACTTAGAAACAGTTTGATATTGTGGGGCTCTGGCTTTATGATTTATAAGGGACCAATGCACCATTTAGTCTAGGACTAAATTTGCCCCCATCCTCCCTTTAAGGCAAGACCTTTCTTAATACTCCACCTGATACCTTATGAATTGGAAGGTTTTCTAGTCTGGTTAGTGGGAACTGGTAGTACTTCTGGTTCTCTATGAATCTGGGAATTATTCTGTCTAATCTTCTGGTGTGATTTCATTCCTTTATATAATGTAGGTTCCTCAGACACATCACCAATCAGGACTCAGCTGAAAATGTGAAGGAAGCCTTTATAAATCTGTTTTCTCTCTGCATTGTCCTTTGCTTTGTTACTCTGTTCTGTGAACTCTGTTTTCTCTGTGGCTTATAGTTCTTTGTTTTAAATTCAGGAAGTGTATGGGTTCTGCCTTCACCTTCATTTCCCCTGACGTGGCTGTGGCCACAGAAACTCTCTCCATGTAGGAACTTTAACCACCCTTGAGGTTCATTTTGTGTATTTCCCATCTTTTAAGGGATAATGTCTTCTTTTTTTACCTGGTATTCCTTGTCTCTCAGAAAGTATAATTTTATATACTTTGTCCATTCTTTTAGTTTTTGGTCACTCTTATTATATCTTGACCAGAAGCAAAGTCTTTTACTTTGAGTGAGAGTGTGTGTGTGTGTGTGTGTGTGTGTGTGTGTGTATGCTGGCAATTGAACCTAGGGCCTTGCATATGCTAGGCAAATACTCTACCACTGAGCTACACACGCAGTCTGGTAATGTAATTTTTGCATTTTTATATATTTTTGCTTTTCAGTGTTTGGTTTTTATGGTTTCTACCACAGGCTCTTTTCATACCAACATTTGAAAAATTTTTGCCCTTTTTATTGAGAGGAAGGTCTTGTTGTGTTGCCCAGGCTTGCCTCAAAATTCCAGGTTCAAGCAATCCTCCTGCCTCAACCTCCCAAAGAGCTTGGACAACAGATGAGCACCACTGTGTCCAACTACTGCCCATATTTTTCAGATACTTTTGTGATTTCATGTTTATTAGTACTTTTAGTTCATTAAGTGCGATTCTGGATGTGAAGTAAGGAATTTAGGTTTTTTCCCTCCCTTCCTCCCTTCTTCCTTTTCTCACTCATGTACTCCTTTCTCTTCTTCCTTTCTTTCTGCATGTTTTCAAGTAGTCAACCAGTTGTTTCTGTACTATTTATTACATAATCCATTTCTACATTGGTTTCAAATATCATTTTTATCATAATTTATTAAATTTGTAGTTCTTGTAGTCCTATACTCATTCCATTGAAAAACTATAGATTCTGGATACAGTGCTAATTTACTACTGTATTTTCCATTTTTAATTCTTCTTTTTCTTTGCAATGCATGAGATCAAATCTAGGGCCTGGCACGTGGTGAGCAAGTGCTCTACCACTGAGCTAACCCCTAGCTCCATTATTACTATAATATATTTTATTACCTAGTAGGGACATCCCTTTTATTATATAACTTTTCTTTTTTTGTGGGAGGTGGTCCTGGGGATTGAACTCAGGGATACTCAACCACTGAGCCACATCCCCAGCCCTTTTTTGTATTTTATTTGGAGACAGGGTCTCACTGAGTTGCTTAGCACCTCGCTAAATTGCTGAGGCTGGCTTTGAACACACAATCCTCCTGCTTCAGCCTGTAGAGCCACTGAGATTATAGGCGTGCACCACTGTGCCCAGCAACTTTTCTTTTCTTGATAATGGATTCTTTTCTTTTCTTAATCATTGAATTAACTTTGAAATTATTTTGTCAGTTTTCTAAAATAAGTAAAAAACACTTCTTGTGTTTTTTAAAAAAATTACAGTTTATTTCAGTTATTGGTTAGTTTGACAAAGAAGTTTACCTATAATGCTTAGTCTTTCCATCCAAGAACATTAAAATTATTCAAGACTCTTACTAGACATTTTATAATTTTATCATGTAGGTCTTGTACATACGTAGTTAAGATTCTTAATAGGTATTTTATACTTTTTCTTTCTTTTATGAATGGAATTTTTCTAATATACCTTGTAACTCATAATGGTTGATATAAAAGAAAACTATTAACTTTTTTTGTTTTTCCTTAATTGGTAACCTTACTTTTTGTAATACTAGATTTTTTTTATCTTGAATAATCTTGTGTTCTATAAATTATGGAAATTTGAGTCTTCCTGATTTTTATATTTTTTTCTTGTTTTACAGTACAGAAGTAACATAGTATTAAATAATTTTAGCTGTAGTGGGCATTTTGTTTATATTTTTTCCAGTGGAATTCCATGTGCAAATCTGCCATCTAACAACAACTTGCACAATCTACCTCATTCTAACAACAACAACAACAAAAAAAAACAGATGGAAAAAAATTTCCTCTATAGCCCTTGTTGTGTCAGAATGAACAGATAGAAACTCATAATCAGAAATTCAGGGGCTGGGGATATAGCTCAGTTGGGCTGGGGATATAGCTCAAGTGGTAAAGTGCTTGCCTTGCAAGCACAAGGCCCTGGGGTTCAAGCACAAGGCCCTGGGGTTCAATCCCCAGCACCGCAAAAAAAAAAAGAAATTCAGTAGGCAAAAAGAATTGCTCTTTTTTTTTTTTTTTTAGTTTTTGGTAATTCATTTTGATTTAATAAATATCCGGTCCTTTGATTGATTGTCTTTAGATATTTGGCCTCTTTGTTAGTTGTCTTTTGTTGCTGTGACCAAAATACCAGACAAGAACAAATTAGAGCAGGAAACATTTATTTTGGGCTCATGGTTTAGAGATTCAGTTCATGATCGGCCAGCTCCACTGCTCTGGGGCTTAATTTAGACAGAATACTGTGGCAGAAGAAAGCTTCTCAACTCATGGCAGCAGGGAAACAGAGAAAGTCAGACAGGAAGGGACCAGGAATAGGCATAGTCCCCAAGGCCAAGCCCCCAGTGACCTATTTACTCCAGCCACACCCTACCTGCCTACTGTTGCCACCCAGTCATCCATTCATCTATCAGTGGATCATCAAATGGATCAATCCACTGATGAGCCTTAATCATTGCCTAAAATTCCTACCTATGAACCTGTTGCTCTGGTAATCATGTTTTCAAAACATGAGCTTTTTTGGGCAGACATCTCAGATCCAAACCATAACAGCCTCTAAAAAGTCCTTAGAGTAGTCCTATGCATGAAATAAGTCCATTTTGATATTTCCTGAGGAGCAATTGTTATCAGGGACAATATGTTTTTGTCATCTTTAAGTTTTATGTTATTAGTTCAAAGCATAAACATGCATAAAGCCTTGACATTCTGGTTTTAAAAAGACAACTTTTATAATTCTCATACAAAGAGTTTTCTAAATATTTAAGACATATTAAAGCATCTTTATTTTTTTTTAGTGTCTCAGCAGATGAAGTTAATTCACCGTTATCACCCCTTACATGGCAGGTAAGAGGAAATTAATTGCAAATATATGTGCATATGTATTATTTTGTCCTCATTTGTTTAGTTAAAAGAAATTGTCTCATTATAGCCCTTGGAAAATCAGAAGGATCAAATAGATGAACAACGGTGGCCAGAATCTCAACCTATAATCTGGCAAAGTGAAGAAAGAAGGCGAAGCAAACAGATTAGAAAAGAATATTTCAAGGTACTTTATTAAAATTTTAACTTTACTTTGTATTTATTAATTTTGGTTTTGTAATTTTTAAGTTATTAAGGTATAATTCTCTAGTTAAATGTAGTAAATGTGTTTATCTTAATTTCCCACATGTAGGTGATATAGCTGTATGATCTAATTATAGTCATAAAATTTCAGTAGTTCAAAGTAATTAAGAGTGTGTGGATAAGTATGAATTATAATTCGCCAAATATTTTATAAGAAAGATGAATATTTGCTACTCTGCTAAGTGTAGAAATTTATAGTACATTTTGAAAGGATTGTTCAAGCCAGGTACAATGGTACACTCCTGTCATCCCAGCAGCTCAGAAGACTGAGGCAGGAGGGTCACAAGTTAAAAGCCAGCCTCAGCACCTTATTTGAGACCCTCAGCAACTTAGTGAGACCCTGTCTCAAAACAGGAAAAAAAAAAAGGACTGGGGATGTGGCTCAGTGGTTAAGTACCTCTGGGTTCAATCTCTGGTACCAAAAAATAAATAAATAAGCAAATATGTAAATAAATAAAATAATTGTTCAGGAAAGTACTTAAATTGGATTTGTTTCAATAAATAGTTGATATGTATTTATAATTAATATTTAACTGTTTCTATATAAATAAATGCTATTCATGTGGTTTTAAATATGTCTGAGTAGAGTTTCATTCATTTTCTTTTCTTCTTGTTATCTTAGTAGTTTTCTTTTTTTTTTTTTTTTTGAACCAGGGATTGAACTCAGGGACACTTGGCCACTGAGCCACATCCCCAGCCCTATTTTGTATTTTATTTAGAGACAGGGTCTCACTGAGTCGCTTAGGGCCTCGCTAAGTTGCTGAGGCTGGCTTTGAACTCGGGATCCTCCTGACTCAGCCTCCCAAGTTGCTTGGATTACAGGCGTGCGCCACCACGCCCAGCCCTTAGTAGTTTTCTTAAGAGGGTCTTTTATCTTAGCAAAAGTAAAACCCCATAGTATCTGAATTATCCCAAATTTCTAGGTAGTTGGGTTTTGTAAATATTGTATTGTTATCTATTTCTTTTTA
This sequence comes from Glaucomys volans, assembly GCA_020662805.1. Classification (NCBI taxonomy): domain Eukaryota; kingdom Metazoa; phylum Chordata; class Mammalia; order Rodentia; family Sciuridae; genus Glaucomys; species Glaucomys volans. The sequence goes on from JAJEJO010004765.1 coordinate 28,487, forward strand.
AAGTCTGCTATATTTGCAGAGGCCAGTCATCTGAATTTGTCATAACTTTCATACTAATCAAAATTTATTTTTGACATTGACTTGAATGAGCAGCACAAATTTGGTACTGCTTCATGAATAGCAAATTTCGCTCTCTTTGCACCTTTTCTATTTCCCAAAGCATAATTCAAGTCTAATGGTAATTTTATTTGAATTCATAGTACTTAGCTACACCTTAGGGAATTCCTGTATGTCACTATTACATACAATTTATTTTGTATTTTTCTATTTGGTAGAAATAGGTCTCTCAATGCATATTGATCTATTTTCATATGTGGGAGTCTAACATGTATTTGGAAGTACTATCATATGACTACAACAAAAGTATTACATTTCTTAGCAAATCTGTGACAAGTTTAAGCTTTCAATAAATAATTACTTAGTTCTTTTAATGAGTTGTGTGAATTAGCCAGTATGAGAGATAATGAAGAAATTAAAAAAAAAAAAAAACCATGAGACAAAAGGGAATAACCTTCTAAACAGAACCCTGGGTCAGCAATAGTGAAAGTCTATTTATCCCAACCCTTTACAGGATCTGCACTTATATTTACATTCTGGCATCTATCTATCTACCCACCTACCTACCTACCTAACTACCTCTCTATCTATGTTGGGGATTGAACCCAGGGCCTCATGTATGCCAGGCAAGTACTCTACCACTGAGCCACATGCCAAGCCCCTGGTATTTATTTTAAAGCTCTTATTTTTAATTTAAAACTTTGAACCAAAGCGCTGAATAAAATTCATTTATATATAAAACTTGAGTGATTGATGATGTGGGAGAAGTTTAGTATTTCTAAGTAATGAAAGAGATTTGGTATTTATTTGATCTTCTTTATCCTAGTATAGTAAAGTCATATTGTTGTACCCAAAGAAAATCAAATCATCCAAGCCGATCACGTAAAGCCAAAAGAAGCCTTTATTTTAGCTGGCCAGCGACGATCGCCCTTACACCTAAAAGCAGTGTGCTGGGAAATCGTGCGTTAGTTCTTTTCTTGCCAACTTTTATAGGGCATGGGAAGGGATTATGGTGGGGCTATAGGGAGGGGATTTGGGACTGGGTTATGGCCGACTCTCCCGATCGTGCTGGAGAATCTCCCTGGGGAACACCACATTTTAATCTGTTTTCTGTGGCTGTAACATTCCCCACTGGTCTTTTCCACATTAACAAATCCTTGTTTAGGAAACCAGTGGTTTTTCAGTTTCCAACTTCCCAGACTCTGATGGGTTCCATTCCTCAATTTGACCAGATTTCTTATTTTACACTAACTGTCCTTAATTAGGAACTTTTTACTGCTGTAAGGCAAGGGGGCGTCGACCGCTCATGCCGCTTCGAGCTGGAAGGGGGCGGAGTCTGGGGAAGCAGTTTGAAGTTCCTTTTAGAAATCTGGCCAATGAGGAGCAGAAGTCTGCTTGGGAAGAGCAGGTTGTAAAGTCATCTGGGGTGGGTGCTTCTATGAGAGAGAAATAAAATGACGTAAGTACAAAATGAGATTAATACAGAATAGAAGTCAATCTCTCACCAGGTGGAAGAACTGAGAAGTTGTTCCCATAACAAGGCCTATCAAAGACTGGAGAGGTTGAGACCTTTATTTGGAAACTTGAGTTATCAGGTACATATACCTAAGAATCTCTCTTTTGTAGCCTTCAGTCCTATTCTAGGACTAACACAAGTACATCTTAAGTTACATTAAACTATTGTTTCTTTTAAATGCCCAAGAATGTCTATGGTTTGGTTTGGTTTTAACTGTTTTGCTAGGTGTTTAAGATCAAGTTGGTCAAATTGATCCAGCCGAGTTCTCATAGGGGCCACTTCTGGGGAATTTGAGAGTAGCTTCTTAGCTTTGTTCCTGTGCTTGGATGGTAGCAGCTCCTTCATTCCAGCAGCCTCTGCATTCTGGGGCAGGCAGCAGCGCTCCTCCTGGATTTCAGCAGCTCCAAGGCAGCGGCTTCTGCCTTGTGGGCAGCTGACAGCTTTTTGCTTCCATTCATGGCAAAGGGAAGCTGGTCCCTGCTCACTTCCATCAGCCCCAGGAGGGCAGGGGCCAAGCCTGTCTGGCACACTGTTGTACCTCCTTGTTCTCAGCAATCTCTGCTGTGTCTCCAACTCTGGGGGACAAGCCTGGAATGCATGGGTTATTGAGAAGCATCCACTCAGATTGAGTTCTGTCCTGGACGGCTCCGAGCTCTGGTGGTGGTGGCATCTGGGCCCCAGTGGCTTTTGTGCTCTGGTTGTGGCAGTTCCTGCAACCTGGAGGCCGATGGCAGCCAGTGTTTCCTTGGCTCTGGACACAGCGATGCCTTCTGTGCGACATAGAAACCAGGTGGTGTCTTTTGCCCACTGTCTGCATGGACGAAAACTCTGAGTTCTGGCAGCAGCGAAGGCAGCAGTGTTGACCCAGAGTTGCAAAGTTCCTTAGCGAAGCTCTCTCATTCCCTGGATGCAGGGTGACTCTGAGGGCAAGAACCAAAACTGGTTTTCTTGGCCCCTTTGTTTTAATCTCAATCCTTAAGTTTGATCTTAAACATCCAGCAAGCTAGTTTCATCGGTTATTATCTCATCTATTTCATAGGTGATGGCCTAGTATACTTCTTCAAAACATTAATCTGCCATCAGCTATAGAGCTTATAAGGAAAAATACAAAATAGAATTAACAACAGTAAAAACATATCTAGTTTGTGAAATAGTCATTCTAAATCTTGCCTGAGTTATATATCCCTCTTTTATATCACAGTAATTTTACAATAAAAAACAATCTTTTGAATATATTTTTAAGTGAGCTGAAAGCTGACTTATTTTGGAAACATTCTGACTTGTAGCAGGGTGGTAGGCAGACCCTTATTTCAGGTAAGGCAGGGCCTTTTACAATCTTAGGCAGAGTGTTCCAGGTTTGAAGTTATTTTTGCCTCCTCTTAGGACTTCATTTTGCACAGTTTATATGTATTGTTTCCTGAATCTATGTGAATAGTTGTTAACACAATATATTGCATTTAAAAAAAATCAAGGAAAGGCTGAGAGCTTTTAACTTTCCTTTGGTGTGGCAAAGTGACCAAATATTTTTATGTTTCAGGATATTAACCTTTAAACAAATCAGGCTCTCACTAACTTTAAATACATTTGCATTTAAATTTTGATCTCAGTGTAAAAAGTAACAAATTTACATATACCCTATTGATAGCAGGTTCTGTTACAGAATATTAAATGATAAAAATAAGTCCCCAATAAAATTTGCCATTTCCACAAGCCTGAAACTACCAACACAGACAAGTCTAACGTGGAGAACAGCAGCCCGACAAATTCCCTGCTCTAAAGACCTGCGTACCCAGAAGACATGGACACGTGAATATACAAAGAGCAATCAAACCTACTTTTTCAAGAAAAAACCCTAGGCTCTGCAACATAGCACAATCCCCTGCCAGTTATTTAACCACAATAAAGAATAAAACTAAAAGAAATCCTTACCATTTTAACATATTGATTACACTTTGGTTTATATTAGCCCATTAACATTTGACCTTAGGGGAAAACTTTAAACAGTTTCTAATTCATGATCTCACATACATATAACTACTTAGTTACACAAAAATTTGTTGGAATTTGCCCCTTACCTACACACAGATTTTCTTACCCAGAAATATTTTCCTTTTCCTTTTACTGAATATATTTTCATACCTAGAACTTTCCACTTTCCCTTTCCCATCTGTTGACTCCTTCCTTGTTCATATTCTAAAACAACTCCTATGAAATTTCTGAATTTAGATAAATTATTAGGATTTCACTCTTAGTAACCTTGCTCTCAGGGATGATACAAAACAATTCCAAATCCCTTTATTTACCAATCCATGAAAACACCAATAATGCTAAAGCATGTCACCCCATGGAATTTAAGGCGTAATATATTAACTCTAATTTACTTATTTTACTGTAATAACCAAGAACAGACAAGTATTTTGAATAGTATTTGCCATCTCTTTTCTGTGGAAAAGTCCTAAAAAAAATTGATATTCCACATTTTATAGACATCAACATTTTTTTAATTGACCACCTAGAGACTTGCGAGGTTAGATATATTTTACCTTCATTTATTTACCAAACTTAAATTGAAACTTTTTAATCACGTGAATCAAATATACCTGGATCCATTTTTTCTTTTAGCGCTCTCTACGTTTATCTCTAATATCATGTACATGAATTTTGGACACAATATACACTTAAACAAAGGCCTTGTAAGTTTTTATCTCCATTGCAATGTAACAAGATGTTCAAAAATCTAAGCTGAATAAAAAATAGGACTGACCAAAAATTATGAGCTCAACAAGTACTGGGCAGGCAGTTAGTTATTCTCAAATACAGCACTCTTTTGTTTTTTTTCCTTGGGTTGGAAATTGGTCTCCTACTGGGCTTTTTGCTTCCTCTATTATCATTTCAATATAAGTTCTACTTGAGATTTGGTTCCAGCAGAAACCTGATGTCTCAGGCACTTTAACCATTTTTATCAGGACAGGGTTTGAATGCTTAAGAGCTCTGTAAAGGGCTTTTGTTGTTCCTCCTGGGTGAACAAGTCATTTTTATATTATAAAACAATTTGCTGTGGGGGTGCTGTAACACTGGGCGGGGGGTTGTACCTGCTTCCTTCTCCCCCTTTTGAGGGTGAGAGGGCGGGTGCCCCCAAGCCATCTTCTCCCTCCCTCGGCCCCTGGATTTGGAAATGGCTTTTGGCAGAGTTACCTGAGTCTTGAGAGATTGGTAGCAGCGCAACCTGCATTTAAGTCTGGTCTGGCCTTTGCCATCAAACCGGTGCAGCCTCTCCTAGTTCCCGAACTAGAGGACACGGAATCTGAAAGGCAATGCTTAAGCCATAATCCAAATTTGAATGTAAGGCACCTGGTCCAGATGGTTTTGCCACCCAATGCCCTGAGGGCCCCAGTCAACCTCCAAAGTGGGCCATTCTGTTTTACAAAACTTTCTTAAGCTACATCCATTAGCAAAAGTTCTGTAGTCAGCTGCACATTCTTGGAAGTCCTGAAAATTATCTAAAAAACAAGTTAGAACAGTGCGCCACGTGGTTGACTGATTCTGTCCCATACCAGATTGTCCTGGAGAGAGATGCTACATAGAAAGCAAAGCCAAAACACAGAAAACACAAATGGCCATGAACCAGACAAGACAAATACAGACAGAGACATCAACTGACCAGATTAGTCTCCATGTGGCCTACCAGACTGGTCCCACATGGAGGTCCTACTGTACTCCGCACAGAGGCCTACTGAACTAGGCCCAAGCCACACATGGTGGCTGAGGGGCCCAGGCCCCAGGCAGTGGCCATGCCGGAAGCCCTGCAGCAGCCGAGTCGAGCAGACCCCACGCGGCCCAGACCAGACTAACGAGAAATACAGACAGACGATGGCTGACCAGAGTAGGTTCCATGCGGCCTACCAGACTGGGCCCACGAGGGGGCCCACCAGACTGAACCCCACAGGGGGGTCCACCAGATTGAACCACCAAGGGGGTTCTCCAGACTAGGCCTCACAACGAGGCCTACCAGGAGCCTGGAGCCAGGAGCGACATCTCGTCCTGACCTGGGACTGGTGTAAGCAACTGCGTCCAGTCTGACCACGTCCCCCAGATACAGATAGTCGACTCACTGAAACAGGATACCGGGTGGCTTCGTCCAGAAGAGCATCCTGAAGATGGACTGGGGTCCCCCCAAGAGTGAGGCTGAGGCACATCTCTCAGGAGCTCCCCTCTACTCAGGGTGGGGCTCCCAGGCAACCATCACAGAGGGCCAATTTAGGTGTGAGGGCTCGGAGAAATCAAATCTAGGTGGAACCTCCAAATGTTGTACCCAAAGAAAATAAAATCATCCAAGCCTATCACGTAAAGCCAAAAGAAGCCTTTATTTTAGCTGGACAGCTACGATCGCCCTTACACCTAAAAGGGGTGTGTCAGGAAGTAGTGCGTTTTTTTCTTTTTTTGCGGTGCTGGGGATTGAACCCAGGGCCTTGTGCTTGTGAGGCAAGCACTCTACCTACTGAGCTATATCCCCAGCCCATGTTAGTTCCTTTGTTGCCAGCTTTTATAGGGCACGGGAAGGGATTAGGGTGGGGCTATAGGGAGTGGAAGGGATTGGGGTGGGCTGTAGGGAGGGGATTTGGGATTGGGGTGCGGCTGGCTCTACGGATCGCGCTAGAGAATCTCCCTGGGGAGCACCAACATTTTAATCTGTTTTCTGTTGCTATAACAACATCAATTCTGACTTTTTATCAAAACACTTGCATAGCAATTACTGAGTGCCAGGCACTGTTCTAAGTGCGTTACAAATATCAACTAATTTAATCTTCCAAGCAACCCTATGAGATAAGCATAATTATTATCATTTCTGTTTTACAGATGGGGAAATTAAGACACAGGGAGGCTAAGTAGTTACCTCAGGTCACTTAGCTTTAACTTAGAACCTATGTTATGCTACTTCTTTATCTACTTTGGATAGCCTAATATCAAATGAACAAACACTTTAAAATCAATACAGTTCCCTTGCTTTAAAAATATTTTACAGTAACTCAAGTGTTCTTCTCAATAAAGGCCTCAGTGTTCCTTTAACAGGTAATTCTTTGGTTTAATAACATCATTTGTTGATAAGCATTTTATTTTTATGACTTACATATTTCTTCTACAATATTGGTTATGTTATGAAGTTGCTAGGCCAAATAGGATAATATTTGAAGTCTCCATTACATAACCATCAATTATTATATGTTTCCTTCCTTCTTTTTTGGGTAGTGGGGATTGAACTCAGGGACACTCAACCACCAGCCACATCCCCAGCCATTTTTTGTATTCTAGTTAGAGACAGGGTCTCACTGAGTTGCTTAGTGC
>JAJEJO010004766.1:11985-77348 GCA_020662805.1 Glaucomys volans
GTGGTGCTGGGGATTGAACCCAGGGCCTTATGCATGAGAGGCAAGCACTTTACCAACTGAGCTATATCCCCAGCCCCAAGAAAAACATTTTTAAAGATTAGAAAAATAGCCGGGTGTGGTGGTGCATGCCTGTAATCTCAGCACTTGGGAGGCTGAGGCAGGAGGATCATGAGTTCAAAGCCAGCCTCAGCAATTTAGCGAGTCCTTAAGCAATTCAGTGAGACCCTGTAAAATACAAAATAGGGCTGGGGATGTGACTCAGTGCCCCTGGGTTCAATCCCCAGTAGAAAAGAAAAAGGGTAAAAACCCTAGAAAAAAAAAAAAAAAAAAACAGATTAGAAAAATATATCAATATGCATTATCCTCTTTCTTCTTGGGGTGGGAGAACACTAAAATATCAGTTTATTTGTTAAGATTACTTATGGGTGCATGAGCATTCTTTAGGTTATTACCTTCCTGTTTCTTCCTTCTTAAGAATAGTGATTTATTTATTGCAGAAAAGTTTTATTATTTCAAGCTAGAGTAAGCAAAAACATGAACTTCTTTCAATCATATTTAGCTTTAAATTGCAGTCAACCTGTTGAAGATGAGCATGTAAAACAATGTGAAATTGCCAGAACTAGAAGTTTGTATCCATCCTGATAAATAAGCAGAAAATTAAAGATGATTAAAAGTTAATTGACTTATGTATTTGTACATTATAATGGAACTAATTTTCCACATTTTTACCTAAAATATCTTGTCATTTCTTGAGCCAACATGGTTTTCTTCCCAAATAATGTGGTGACTTTGGTGGATTTACTTGCTCCCTCCTAAATGGCCTAGACATCTTGAGTGTAACTTTTAAGAGGCTGAGTTTTGTTCACAATGCAAGAAGTTTATGTGGAAAGCAGTTGTGGAGTAATGCCACTTCAGATAAGAGAGAATGAACTGTAAATAATTTAGAAATGGGAACTCTGCTTGGTGTTCACAGATGCATCTATCCCTCAGTTATAGAATCTGATTTTAGATCATCATATATTATGAATAATTGCATTGCCTTCCAAGCATTGTTTTAAAGGATGTGTAATTGGAAATGGTTCTTTTATACAGTGCATTTGTTAGACTTTCCTTACAGAAGAGTATTTAATATGGCATATATGGTTCCACTACATAGTGAAGTAGCCTCATAATTGTTGAATGCAAGGTGTGCTGTGTTTTCCTAGATAAGGGATCTGAAGTGCTCCCTCAAACTTGTCATAAAGTTCTTTTGTTCTGGTGCAAGGCCTGTTCTAATTTTTAGCTTTATGGAACTGTTGGTTTAAGGACTTAGTGAATCACTGAAGTTATAATGGAGGTGAGCATAACAGAATTTCACTTTTTTCTATAAATTTTACAAGTAGCTCTCAATCACTTCATCCTGTGCAGTTTAAGACTTAATTTAACCTGCTACTCTTGATTTTTCTATTTTCTGTCTTTTTTGGTGGGGGGGCAAAGGTTTCAAAGAATGGTACACTAGAACATAACTAACTACTGGCTCCTAGGAAGGGAGGAGAGAGCCCCAGCCCTGGTGCAGTGTGTGCCACTTTCCCTTGGGAGAATATGCCCGCCATTGCCAGTATGAAGCTCCTAAAGTGACATCTCCAGTTTAGGAGGTGGGAGAAAATGGCACATCTGGCCAACCTGATCTGTACTGAGCTGGATCAGCTCATAGCTGATCTAGCTCTAGATCATAGCTCATCTAGCTTTTAGGAAAGATACATTTATCATAACTTCCTTTGATAAATAGGGCTGGGTGAACTAAATTCCCAAAGATTTCTGGAAAAACAGAGTTACTGCATGGAATGAAGTGCTTTAACAATTGACATTAAAAATAAGTCATTTCCCGAGGAAATAAAGTACTAATAAATAAATCCAGTGCCCTCATCAGAATCTCCTGATCCTCAGAGATAATCTTTCATTTTATAAAGTTTTCTACCTTGGTATTTGTTAATTTACTTAACTCAGTTGGATAATCATTTAGCATATGCCTATGTATTATGGATCTCTGTCCTAGTCCATTTTCCTTAACTCTTCCTACTTTGCTAAGGACAGCTGTCCCATATAAACCCCTCCTGACACATGGTAAAGCTCTGTACCAGATGTTGTTGACCCTCATTTCACTTCCCTCCTTCCAAATGAGTGAATGTGGCTTACTTTCTTCTAACTGCCTTTGATGTTTTCTTTCTCCCTGATGACATTTCCTTTACTCCTGTCTGTTTTTATCTTCACCACCACTAGTCTTGCTCCCTTCACTACCACCAGTTTTATTTCCCATATGCTTCACCATGAACAGGCTAGTCTCATTCATATTTGTGGCTTGTCCACGCTGTTCTCAGCATACTTTCTAAAGTTGTGTACCAGAAAAATATGTGAGAGATGCAATTGCAAAGGAAGGGAAAATCCAGAAAATTAGCTCTTTATCTCTATTCTCAGAAGTAGAGTGAGACATCAAGTAATAAAACATTCCTTGTTTCTGGAGAACAACTTAATAGAAAAAATACCTCTTTTCTTTTTTCCCTTCACCTTCCCCTCCTCTTTTTATTTCCCTTCCCTTTATTCTTCTCACATTGTTTTTTCTCCACTATTTAATTGTGGCCTAATTCAGTCTTCAACATTTTTACATGACTAGTCTAAATGTATGTGTGTGGGCATATAGCGTGTTTAAAATTGTTTTTTTTTCAATTAGAGAAACTTTCTTCTACCTTTGAAATTTTAGCAGCAAACTCAAGTCGATAATCCAATTATATTCCCAAATGGAATCATAAATTTCTCCATGATTTATAATATTTTGTAATGTAATTTCATAGAGTTTATTTTTGTTAATAAAAGACATCTATAAGAATTTTGCATCCTTTAACCACTGTAATAAATATATTCTAAAATACATACTGTAGAAATAATGATACATGAATTTCACTTGTTTCTCTCATATTCTCAATTCTTCTGAGATTCAGGTTGGAATATTCTTAGAAGATCTATTATAAAGTAGGCCTGTTGTTGTAGTTTGAGCACTAATTTGCACACCTTGCCCATGCCAGCAAAATCTCAAAAGCCAGGACAGCTATTTGGAGTGCCTCTAGCAGACATTTGTTAGGATGACAATCTACCAAAACCTTTTTGGTATGTCTTGACCTAGTCTGTAAACTATGGGTAAGGGCATTAAGGAGGGGAGTTCTCTGTAATGAAAATTATCCCCAAGTGGAAAAATGATAGACACCACTGGCATTAATGAGACATTTTATTCTTACTTCAAAAAATTAAGAAAAAGTTTCATTTAGCAATGACAGAATCATCAGGAAGAAATATTTTAGTCTACTTGAAGAGAAAGGAGCATAAACCTACTCAGATAAATTAGAATTTACTCTAGTCAGAGAATCAACACTGACCCTCACATATCTTTTCTAAAACTCCACACAGTTCTTAAAGTCTCTTTTTATCACTGTAACAGAAGATACTTCTCAATCTTATGTTTTCTGAGGCTTTAAAGGTTTATATGTATTTCCAGAATTTCTTCATCAAGGTATATTCTATGGGATTTAGTTATTCTATATATGTCTGTATGTAGAATTGGTCTGATGAAAACCACTGAATTTGTATTGTCTTCCATTGACACATAAGAAACACTAATAAAAATCATTGAGTATACAGGGTCCTTCAACCTTTATGATAGATGGATGGCATTTTATGTTATGTTGTACCTCTGTATTTGGCAGATACTATGAATATAATTTTATCATTTTATATTTTACAATTTAAGGGGCAGTTATTATTATCAACATTCTTAACTTAAAAATTAAAAAGAGAAAAGCAACTGCACAATGTAAGATTATATAGGAAATAAGTGGCATAACTGGTTTTAAATCTCATAGACTGCTTATCTCCAAAGCCTTTTCTCTTTCTGCACTACAGGTAGAAGACATACGAATAGAAACACAAGAAACTGGAGAATATTTAAAATCTACTCTCTGTAATTTTCAAAAATATGTTATTATTGAGTATAGTCACCATCTTATACAGCAAATCACCTGTACCCCTTCCTTTTGTCTAGCTGAAATTTTGTATCAATTGGCCAATAACTCTTCAGCCCCACAAGGCCACAGTCCCTGACCATCACCACATTGTGCTCTTAAAATTGACGAGCCAGCTATCTGGCTTCTGTGCCTCATTGCTTTCAAATTGGCCTCTGGCAGGCTAAGAAGGCAAATGTTGGTTCCCTTGATTATGTATTTGAAATGACATATTTTTCTTTCCTTTTCCAAAGAACAGACTTTACTACATCAACAAGAAAGGCCCCCTCACAAGTGGAAACCTCAGACAGTGGCCAGCATGAAGTCTGGCAGAAAACTAAAAGAACAATTGAATAGTGGACTAGAAGTAAACCTGGTCTGTGAATCAGTTTTTGTACTCATATGCATTAAAGGTAGACATGTATCTTAAGACATCCTGTCTTGTAGTTATGGGGCAAGATACATGGTTCATTTCAGATGTGTAGTATTGCTGACTGCAAAGAGCCAAAAGTTGACCAAAGTTGATGTTAGACTTTAAAAGTCACAACCAATCAGAAGACATGTCAGATATGCTTTAATTTTTCATCCTACACTATTCTCAATTTCACTTCTGCCACCCCATGCTCAAAGTCAAATTGTTTTTTTTATTTTAAATTTTAAATTTTGTTCTTTCTCATTATAGATGAAGTAGAGTCTGCTTTGACATATTAAAGTAAGCATGGAGTATATCAAAATTGGTTGTTTTAGTTACACAAGACAGTAGAATCCATTTTGATACAATTATATAAGGAAAGAATAAATACTATTCTAATTAGTACCCCTTTCTTGTGGAGGTACATAATGATGGGGTTCTTGTGAAGTTTTCATATTTGTACATATGAAAATTATGTCAGATTCATTCTACTTTTTCTTTTACTATACATCTTCCTTCTCTCCATTCCTAATCTACTGAAATTCTATGTCCCACCCCCATATTGTGGGTTAGCTTCCATATATCAGAAAATATTTGACCTTTGGATTTTGGAGAATGGCTACTTTCACTTAGCAATAATCTTTTGGTCCATCAGTTTACTGGCAAATGTCATAAAGTCATTCTTCTTTATGGCTAAGTAATACTCCGCTGGGTATATGTACAACATTTTCTTTCTTCATTCTTCTGTTGAAGGGCACCCGAGTTGGTTCCATAGCTAAGCTATTGATATTTGCACTGATGTTAGCATCAATGTGACTCTGTCACTAGTATACTGATTTTAACTCCTTGGGATATATACCAAGGAATGGGATAACTGCATCAAGTGGTGGTTCCATTCTTAATTCTTGTGAGGGATTTCCATGCTGCTTTCCATAGTGGTTACACCAATTGACAGTCTCCAGAAATACATGAGTGTACCTTTATTCCCACATCCTCACTGACATTTATTGTCATTTGTATTCTTAATAATTGCCATTCTTCCTGGAGTGAAGTAACATTTCCCTGTAGTTATGATTTGCATTTCTCTAATTGCTAGAGACGTTGAATATTTTTTCATATATTTGTTGACCATTCAAATTTCTTCTTTGGAGAGTGTCTGTTAATTCCTTTGCCTATTAATTGATTGAGTTATTTGTTTTCTTCAGTGTTAATCTTTTTGAGTTCTTTGTATACTCTGGAAATTAATGCCTTCTGTGAGATGCGGGAGGCAAAGATTTTCTCTCTCTTCCCTCTCTTGATTGTTTCTTTCTCTGTTAAGAAGCTTTTTATTTTGATATCATCCCATGTATTGATTTTTTAAATTATTCTATTTCAGGAGTCTTGAAGAAGTTTGTTTCTAAGTCAACTTGATGGAGCATGGAGCCTATATTTTCTTCCAGTGTGAGCAGGGTCTCTGGTCTAACACCTAGGTCTCTCATCCACATTGAGTTCAGGATTTTTTTGCAAAGGTAAGAGTTATGGGTTAAATTTCATTCCACTATAAGTGGATTTCCAGTTTTTCCAGCACCATTTTTTAAAGATGCTATCTTTTCTCTAATGTATGTTTTTGCTACCTTTGTCCAGTCTGATACAATTCTGTTTATGTGGTTTTTCTCTCTGTGACTTCTATTTTACTCCATTGATCTTCTTGCCTGTTGTGGTGCCAATATCATGCTGTTTTTGTTACTATAACTGTAGTACAACTTAAGATCTGGTATGGTGATGCCTCTTGCTTTTCTTTATTTTTGTCAAAGGTTTCTTTTAGTATTCTGGGCCAAATATTTTTCAAAATTAAATTCATAGCTGATTTTTCTGTTTCTTTGCCATTGGAATTTGAATAGGAATTGCATTAAATCTTTATAGAGCTTTTTGTAGTGTGACCACTTGGTGAATATTAATTCTCCTTATCCATGTACTTGGGAGATCTTTCCATCTTCTAAGTTCCTCAATTTCTTTCCTTAGAGTTCTGTAGTTCTTATCAGAGAGGTCTTTCATCTTTTTTGTTAGATGGATTCCCAAGTATTTTTTGAGACTATTGTAAATAGGATAGATTTCCTAATTTCACTTTCAGCTGATCCATCATTAATGTATGATAATGCAATGGATTCATGGTATTTTGAAGAATTCCTTTATGAGTTGTAGAAGTTTTCTGATGGAGCTTTTTCTTCTTTTTTGTCATTTATTCTTTTTAGGCATGCATGACTATAGAATATATATGACATATATTGACAGCATGTCATATTCTACTTGGGATCCCAATCTTGTGATTGTGCATGATGTGTAGATTCATTGTGTTGCATTTACATATATTCCTATTCCTCTTCCCTTTAATCCCCTTTGTATAATTGACTTAACTACTACTATTCTTTTCCCCTACTTTCTTGTGTGTCATCATTCATATATGAGAAATAACATTCAACCATTGTTTGTGTTTTTTTGGGATTGACTTATTTTACTTAGTATTATAGTCCATGCCAAGATCCATCCATTTACTGGCAAATATCAGACTGTCATTCTTTTTTATGGCTGAGTAATATTGCATTGTATTTATACCATATTTTCTTTTTCCTTTCATTTGATGAAGGGCACCTCCGTTGATTCCCTGGTGTAGCTATTGTGAATTGAGCTGCATCACTGTAGCATGCTGATTTTTTCAGTGATACCAGTGATTGAACCCAGGTGTTCTTAACCACTGAGTCCATATCCCCAGCTACATTTTTAAAATACTTGACTTACAGAGAGCATTGTTCAGTATTTCTTAGGGCCTCACTAAATTGTTGATACTGGCTTTGAACTTGTGATCCTCCTGCCTCTGCCTTCTAAGCTGCTGGGATAGTATGCTGATCTTAACTCCTTTGGATATAGAGGTTTTTAGTCTTCTAAATATAGGATCATGTCGTCAGGAAATAGAAATATCTCTCTTTTTCCTTTTCATATCCCTTTCATTTCTTTCTTCTGCCTCATTTTTCCGGCTAGTTTGGAGGACTATGTTGAATAGAAGTGATGAACGAGGGCATACCTATCTTATTCAAATTTCGTAGGAATTCTTTCTGTTTTTGTCTATTTAGAATGATGTTGGCCTTGGTTTTGATGTATATAACTTTTACAATGTTAAGATATGTTTCTTCTATCCCTGGTTGTCTAGTGTTTTTAATACTAATGGATGCTGGATTTTGTAATGTTTTTCATTGAGATAATCCTGTGGTTCTTATTTTTAAGTCTATCTATTTGATGATTTATATTCATTGATTTCTGTGTGTTGAATCAACCATGCATTCCTGGGATGAAATCCACTTGCTCATGCGTTTTAAAATAATCAAACACAGAACACTTAGCAAAACATGTAGTGTACTTATGTTGGCTTCCTATTTTACTGCCTTACTAATTAAGTCAAAATTTTCAAAACTACACATTTTTTTTTTTAAGGGCAGGACCATAAGGAGTGGAACTTTATTTTATTTTATTTTTTTTTTATTATTTTTTAAAATTAAATTTAATTTTGATTCATTGAGCACAAATGGAGTACAGCTATTGTTTCTCTGGTTGTACACAAAGTAGAGTCACACCATCTGTGCATTCATAAATGTACACAGGACAATGATGTCTGTCATACATTCTGTTATCATTCTTACCCCTGCACCCCGACCCCATCCCGCCATTTCCTCTATGCTATCTATCCTTCCTCCATTCTTGCCACCCTTCCCCCCCGCATTATGCATCATTATTCATTTATCAGTGAGACCATTCAGCCTTTGGATTTTTGGGATTGGCTAATCTCACTTAGCATAACAGTCTCTAACATCATCCATTTACCTGCAAATGCCATAATTTTATTCTTTTTTATGGCTGAGTAATATTCCATTGTGTATATATACTACAGTTTCTTTATCCATTCATCTATTGAAGGGCATCTAGGTTGGTTCCACAATCTAGCTATTGTGAATTGAGCAGCTATGAACATTGATGTGGCTGCATCACTGTAGTAATCTGATTTTAAATCCTTTGGGTATAGGCCAAGGAGTGGGATAGCTGGGTCAAATGGTGGATCCATTCCAAGTTTTCTAAGGAATCTCCACACTGCTTTCCAGAGTGGTTGCACCAACTTGCAATCCCGCCAGCAATGTATAAGTGTACACTTTTCCCCACATCCTCACCAACACCTGTTGTTACCTGTATTCTTAATAAAAGACATTCTAATTGGGGTAAGATGAAATCTTAAGGTGGCTTTGATTTGCATTTCTGTTATAACTAGGGATGTTGAACATTTTTTCATAAATCTGTTGATTGCTTGTAGATCTTCCTCTGTAAAGTGTCTCTTCCTTTCCTTGGCCCATTTATTTATTTGGTTATTAGTGTTCTTGGTGTAAAGATTTTTGAGTACTTTGTAGATTCTGGAGATTAGTGCTCTATCTGAAGTGTGTGTGGCAAAGATTTTCTCCCACTCTGAAGGCTCTCTCTTCACATTGCTGATTGTTTCCTTTGCTGAGAAGAAGCTTTTTAGTTTGACTCTATCCCAATCATTGATTCCTGCTTTTATTCCTTGTACTTGGGGAGTCATATTAAGGAAATCTGGTCCTAGGCCAACATGATGAAGATTTGGACCTATTTTCTCTTCTATTAGGTGCAGAGTCTCTGGTCTGATTTCTAGGTCCTTGATCCATTTTGAGTTGAGTTTTGTACAGGGTGAGAGATATGGGTTTAGTTTCATTTTGCTGCATATGGATTTCCACTTTTCCCAGCACAATTTGTTAAAGAGGCTGTCTTTTCTCCATTGTATGTTTTTGGTTCCTTTGTCAAGTGTGAGATACCTGTATTTATGTGGGTTTGTCTCTGTGTCCTGTATTCTGTACCATTGATCTACCTGTCTATTTTGGTGCCAATACCATGCTGTTTTTGTTACTATTGCTCTGTAGTATAGTTGAAGGTCCGGTATTGTGAAACCCCCTGCTTCGCTGTTCTTGCTAAGGATTGCTTTAGCTATTCTGCGTCTCTTATTCCCCCAAATGAATTTCATGATTGCTTGCTCTATTTCGAGGAGGTCCGTCATTAGGATTTTAATTGGAATTGCATTGAATTTATATAGTGCCTTTTGTAGTATGGCCTTTTATTTTTTTTTTTATTTATTTTTTTTTTTTTGCGGTGCTGGGGATTGAACTCAGGGCCTTGTGCTTGCAAGGCAGGCACTCTACCCGCTGAGCTATATCCCCAGCCCCTAGTATGGCCATTTTGACTATATTAATTCTACCTATAAAAGAACATGGGAGATCTTTCCATCTTCTAAGGTTTTCTTTAACTCCTTTCTTTAGTGTTCTGTAGTTCTCATTGTAGAAGTCTTTCACCTCTTTTGTTAGATTGATTCCCAAGTATTTTCTTTTTTTTTAGACTATTGTGAATGGTATAGTTTTCCTAATTTCTCTCTCAGAGGATGCATCACTTACAAATAAAAATGCATTAGATTTATGAGCATTAATTTTTTATCCTGCTACTTTACTCAATTCATTTATGAGTTCCAGAAGTTTTCTGGAGGAATTTTTGGGGTCTTCTAAATAGAGAATCATGTCATCAGCAAATAGGGATTGTTTGAGTTCTTCTTTTCCTATTTGTATTCCTCTTAATTTCTTTGGTCTGTCTAATTGCTCTGGCTAGAGTTTCAAGGACAATGTTGAACAGAAGTGGAGAAAGAGGGCATCCCTGCCTTGTTCCAGTTCTCAGGAGTAATGCTTACAATTTTTCTCCATTTACAATGATGTTAGCTGTGGGCTTGGCAGAGATAGCATTTACTATGTTAAGGAATGTCCCCACTATCCCTGTTTTTTCTAGTGTTTTGAGCATGAAGGGGTGCTGTATTTTATCACTTGCTTTGTCTGCATCTTTGATATAATTATGTGGTTCTCTACTTTAAGTCTGTTGATGTGATAAATTACATTTATTGATTTCCAGATGTTGAACCAAACTTGCATCCCCAAAATGAAACCCACTTGATCATGGTGTACTATCTTCTTAATGTGCTTTTGTATGCGATTTGCTAAAATTTTGTTAAGAATTTTTGCATCTATGTTCATTAGGGATATTGGTCTGAAATTTTCTTTCCTCAATGTGTCCTTCTCTGGTTTTGGTATCAGGGTGATATTAGCTTCATAGAATGAGTTTGGAAGGGTTCCCTCCTCCTCTGTTTCATGAAATACTTTGAGGAGTATTGGAATGAGCTCTTCTTTGAAGGTCTTGTAGATCTCGGCTGTGAATTCATCCGGTCCTGGACTTTTCGTTGTTGCTAGGCTTTTGATGATGTCTTCTATTTACTAGCTTGAAATTGATCTATTGAAGTTGTGTATGTCCTGGAGATTCAGTTTGGATGACTCATATATCTCTAGGAACCCGTTGATGTCTTCCAGGTTTTCTATTTTGTTGGAGTATAAATTTTCAAAATAGCTTCTAATTATGTTTTGTATTTCAATTGTGTCTGGTCCAATATTTCCATTTTCATCATGAATTTTTGTAATTTGGATTTTCTCTTTATTAGTGTGGCTAAGGGTTTATCAATTTTGTTCATTTTCAAAGAACCAAGTTTTTGCTTTGTCTAGTTTTTGAATTGTTTCTTTTGTTTCAATTTTATTGATTTTCACTCTGATTTTAATTATTTCCTATCTTCTACTACCTTTGGTGATGATCTATTCCTGTTTTTCTAGGGTGTTGAGCTGTAATGTGAGGTCATTGATTTGTTGACTTTTCATTTTCTTATTGAATGCTGTTCCATGCAATGAATTTTCCTCTTAGCACTGTTTTCATAATATTCCAGAGATTCTGATACGTTGAATCTTTTTTCTCATTGACCTCTAAGAATTTTTTATTTCCCCCCAAGTGTCTTCTGTTGTCCATGCATCATTCAATAGCATATTATTTAATCTCCAGTTATTGGAGTAGTTTCTGTTTTTAACTTTATCATTTATTTCTAATTTCATTCCATTATGATCTGATAGAATACAAGGTAGTATCTCCATGTTTTTGTATTTGTTAAGAATAGCTTTGTAGGCATATCATGTGGTCTATTTTAGAGAAGGATGCATGAGCTGCTGAAAGTTATTTGCTTTTTGATGGATGGAATATTCTATGTATGTCTGTTAAGTCTAAATTAGTGGTTGTGTCATTGAGTTCTCTGGTTTCATTGGTCAATTTTTGCTTGGAACATCTGTCCAATGATGAGAGGAGTGTTAAAGTCCCTGAGTATTATTGTGTTTTGGCCTATTTGGTTCTTGGAATTGAGAAGGATCTGATTGACATACATGGATGCACCACTGTTCGGTGCATAAATATTTATGATTGTTATGTCTTGCTGATTTATGCTTCCCTTAAGTAGTATGAAGTGTCCTTCTTTATCCCTTCTGACTAACTTTGGTTTGAAGTCTGCTTTATCTGAAATGAGGATGGAAACTCCTGCATTTTGACTAAGTCCATGTGCATGGTATGTTTTTTCCCAACCTTTCACCTTTAGTCTGTGGGCATGTTTTTCTATAAGATGAGTCTCTTGAAGGCAGCATATTGTTTGGTCTTTTTTTTAATCCAATCTTCCAGTCTATGTCTTTTGATTGATGAGTTTAGGCCATTTATGTTTAGGGTTATTATTGTGATATGACTTGTATTCCCAGTCATTTTGACTTACTTTTGGATTTTAATCTTACTTGGTGTTTTCCTTTAAGTGGCTGTTCCTTTAGGGTAATTCCTCCCTTTGCTGACTTACATTGTTGTTTCTCAAATCTTCCTCTTGGAATATTTTGCTGAGGATTTTCTGTAGGGCAGGCTTTCTATTTGTGAATTCTTTTAGCTTGTGTTTATCATGGAAGGATTTTATTTCATCTTCAAATCTGAAGGTAAGTTTTGCTGGGTATAAGTTTCTTTGTTGGCATCCATTTTCTTTCAGAGCTTGAAATATGTTGTTCCAGGCCCTTCTTGTTTTTAGTATCTGGGCTGAGAAATCTGCTGATATTTGTATTGGTTTCCCCCTATATGTAATCTGATGTTTTTCTCTTGCAGTCTTTAAAATTCTATCTTTGTTTTGTATGTTAGGTATTTTCATTATAATGTGCCCGGGTGTGGATCTGTTGTGATTTTGTGCATTTGGTGTCCTATTCACCTCTTAAATTTGATTTTCCATTTCGTTCATCAGATTTGGGAAATTTTCTGATATTATTTCATTGAGCAGATTATTCATTCCTTTGATTTGTGTCTCTGTGCCTTCCTCAATCTCAATAACTCTTAAATTTGGTCTTTTCATGATGTCCCATAACTCTTGGAGGTTCTGTTCATGATTTCTTACCATCTTCTCTCTCTGGTTGAATTTGTTTTCAAGATTAAATATTTTGTCTTCATTGTCTGAGGTTCTGTCTTCCACGTGCTTTAGCCTGATGGTTAAGCTTTCTATTGAGTTTTTAATTTGATTTCTTGTAACCTTCATTTCAAGGATTTGTTTTTGTTTGTTTGTTTTTTTTTTTTTCCCAGAATCTCTATCTCTTTATTGAAATGATCTTTTGCTTCCTGCAGTTGTTCTTTTAGCATTGCCTGCATTTGCTCTCTTGACTCCTTGTTCACTTCTTGGATCATTTTAAGCATGTACAACTCCCTTTCTGTCAATGTTCCTGCCATGTTGTCATTGGGTTTTTTTGGTATAGTATCTGAGTTTGGGACATTTTCTTCCCATGTTTTCTCATGTTGCTAGTGTATCTTCACCTCTACTAGTGTGAATCCTAGGTATTGCAGTTTCCCCTTAAAGACTTATAGGGTTCCTGCCTATTTTCAATACCTCCCCTTGAATTGAGAGATCAATATTAGCAGCACAAGATATAAACAATATGTGTCCTTAATCTAAATAGTCCCTATTAAGACATTAGAAGTGTTGTCTTAATAAACAGAGATGAGTTCAAATTATTACCTACAGCATAACCAGTAAGTTTGCAATAAGGACTGCAAATCCTAATGTTGGACAGGGAGAATGAGGAGGGGTGTAGGACAAACACTAATGAGATAGGAAGTGAGTCTATAGATATACTATGTCATATGAATAGTGGAGGTGGAATTAAAAGAAATAGGTTGTTAGTGTGAGGAAAAAGAGATTCTCCAAGGAAACGGATATATAAGAGGGAGATAGAGTGATAAGCATAATAATAAAAGAAAAAGGTAGGAATATAGTGGATATATTAGGAATAATTGTAGTATTACAATTAATTTAAAAAACGTTCTGCGATAAAAATATACTGTGCAGTTCAAACCTCTTATTTTTCAATGGCCTGATGGTTGAGAGGTGCTTGATTAAGCAGTGACCTATGATGGGTGCTGTCCCACTACCTCCAGGTTGGAAATGATCAATGCTTCTAGGCAGAGGTGGCCTGGTGCTGATAGATGATCAGATGCTGCACAGGTGATAGACACAGGGCCAGGGTGTGGGCCTGTGCACTAGACCAAGTTGGGGTGGGGTCGCAGTACTGTGCTTAGTGATGGAGACACTGGGCTTGATACCCAGGCAGGCATGAACTCCATGCTGGGGGCTCAGGTAGTTGCAGGTGGTCGTTCTCTCCTAGGGAAGCTATATGTGGCACTGAGGGGCCTAAGATCCCTGCTGGGGCTGGGGACTCCTGCAGGCTGGAGCTCTCTCCAGGAGCTGCTGCAAAATCCAAAACTACACTTTTTTTTTTTTTTTTGGGGGGGGGGAACCGGGGATTGAACTCAGAGACGCTCGGCCACTGAGCCACATCCCCAGCTCTATTTTGTATTTTATTTAGAGATAGGGTCTCACTGAGTTGCTTAGGGCCTCGCTAAGTTGCTGAGGCTGTCTTTGAACTCGCGATCCTCCTGCCTCATCCTCCCGAGTCGCTGGGATTATAGGCGTGTGCCACTGCACCCGGCTCAAAACTACACTTTTACTAAGCTTTTGAAATAATTATAAAATTGTGCATAATTAGCAAACATTTGTCATACAACTAAAAAATGTATTTATTTCCATAATCATTCCACGAATACACTTTTTTCTCCTCCCTTAGTGTCTACACTTAAAGTGGAGTAGAAAAGAGCCTGTTTGCTGCTGCTTTACCTTAACCACAATTGGCATTCTTTATGGTTCCGACCCCTTTCCCTGTTGACTTAAGTTACATCTATCATTGTACAGTTACAGTGTTCTATTTTGTTTCCTGCTTTTTTAGAAATTTCCTACACTTGTAAATCCTCAAGTCAAAGGCTTTGACCATAGCAAAGGTTTCTGCATAATTGCCTCAGGTTCCCATTTTCCATGGGGTTGGGGTGTGTTGGATCCAGGTGTAGAGATGGACCTAGTTTTCATCTCAGGAACTGCAACTTGGAAAACAAGTGAATAAAAACCTGGTGAAGAAAACTTGCATATACCTATTCCAGCTGAGTGGCCAGACACTCAGAACCAGCATCTATACTTTTAGAAAATTGTTTTCTCATAAATGGGTCATATTTTCCCTCCAATAAAACCTGTTGTAGACTTATGAAGTAAAGTCAAGGGGTCTGAACAGCTTCAGCTAGAGGAATCTCATCTAGAATATACTGGGTTTCAATTACTCTTCAGTCATGAATGCTATCAAGTTACATAAGAGAGTGCCTAGCCAGACATATATGTCAAAGATGCTGATGTACCATGCCCTTGTTTTCTTTTTCACATAATTGGAAATTCTTCCATAACTTAATTTAGAAAATTAAATTCTATGTTTGAAAACATTTCATAGAACCTCACTTCCTGAAATTTCTTACTAAATCTTTGAGACTATTATATAGAAGCTTTGGTCAAGAAGGTCTAAATTGTGTTTCAAATTGCAGGAATATCATTGTCCAGAAAGAAACAAAAATCAAAAGTGACTCAAATGAGAAGTCGAGTTAAATGGATCCCATTTTATCATCATGTAATTCTTTTTTACTCCTGTATCTAATGGAAAGTAGTTGCAGACAAGGAGGTGGTTTTGTCAAAATTGTGATCTCTTGTTTTCTTTTTTCATTGATGAATTTCTAGTTTTTCAGAATATTTTGAAGTGGCACTTCTGTTTTTCAATAATTTTTACTTATATGGGTTTTGCTTAAATGTAAGATTAACTCTTCAAACTTAAATTTGATTAAAGTTGTTTCAAACCAAATGATGTTAATTCCTCAAAGCTTTGAGGCAAACCTCAAATTTAATCCATAGAATCTCATCTCAAATGAATTGTAGAGTTTTGATGACCTGGGCTTTGGTTTTGAAAGGTAGAAGCATTTCAAGGTAGTAAATATAATTCAAAATCAGATCCCTTTTTATTCTTGGTTAGGACAGTTGTTGTATTTCTTAATTTTCTTCTTGGGTATCTGGGAGCATTCAATGAGATGTAAAGAGGTTTTCCCCTTTTTTTTTTTTTTTTTTTTTTTTTTTTTTTTTGCAGTGCTGCAGATTAAACCCAGGGCCTTGTGCTTGACAGGCAAGCACTCTACCAACTGAGCTATATCCCCAGCCCAGTATTTATTCTTTCAAATGAAGGTTTGAGAATTAATGGTTGTTTTTCTTCAAGTAAGCTCATTAGTATGATTTCCACTTAGATTTAAAAGCATAGCACTACCCCATGATTTTTTTTGTATGGGGATGAAACCCAGGGCCACCTCACTGCTGAATTGCATCTAGTTCTTTTTATTTTTATTTTTCATTTTGAGGCAGGTTCTTGCTAAGATGCTTAGGCTGGCTTCAAACTTGCAGTCCCCATATCTAGGCATGTGCCATCATGCACACTCACTATCCCCTTTTTGATTAACAGAGATAGCCCCTTCCAGATGTTACTGCAACTAAATTTACTTTAGAATTATGAAAACTCAGTAAGGTAACATTGTGATGAGACATATCTGAATCAAAAGTTTGTAGGTAGATTTCTACTGAAAGATGTAATAAAATATAGGAAAACTTTGAAGCACTCCATCTTCCTTTGTACAAACACTTTTAAAATATGGTAATAAATTGATAAGAGTACAAAGAAGTTCTTACAATTTTTTAAGGATCTGAATTATAGTTGATTGGCCTTTTCTTGTCCCCTATTTATATTTTGTCATATGACACAAACTAACAGTTCAATTATGGCATCTTCTGTGGTTGGAGCCCTCCTTGACAGTGATGTGCACAAAAAGATGAGGGTCTGTGCCAGCCCTGGGGAAGCTCATAAGCAGGGCACAGATGCTGACATAATCATCTAACTATAGTAGTGAACTGAAACAGCTTCTCTTAGAAATGTATACATGATATAAGTAACAGGTCATATGTTGCCTTCTATAAGGCAAATATAGGTTACTGATTTGGTGTCCTAGCAGTTAAGATTGCCCAATTGCAGATTTTTGCCTCTCTCCATGTTTTAAACAAATTTGCAAGACTATAACCAATGATGGGTATGGTGTTCAGACAATAAATTGAGTTTTCTCTGCCTCAAGTTTACTAACATGGAGATAAGACTGTAAGTTTGGCTTTTAACATCATATGAAAAGCAATAGAGAGACTGAGAGAGAAAGAGAGAATGGTGGTGGAGGAGTTGGCCAAAACCAACTCACTAAGACATGGCACAAATTTGTTTACTTCAAGCTTTTCATAACCAAAGACCAAACAACAAGTATCTTGGCATGTGCCATCATGCTCACTTGTTTTGCTACACCAACTCTGCAAGTGGTCTGCGAAGCAAAGGGGGTCCATGAAATTGTCACTTAATTCATATCTAATATGGGATCCTCTCCAATTGCCCAAGACCTTGATATCACCTAGAATGCTTTTTTCCCTGAAATATGTGAGAACCCTTCGATGGGGGATACTAGGAGAGACATTAGGTACCTTGATGCAAACTGTCTCAGTACCAATGGAACATGATGTACTCAGAGTACAGAGACTTTGTTTTATACACTTCTTTATCCCAAGTGCATCAAACATTGCCTCCATGTTTGAATAAATACATATAGAAATGATTGGATATTACCAGATTATGAATCTCACAGATGTCTTGATGTCTTTCCTTAAACTACCTCTGTGAGGGGGTGGAAAAGTACTTAGGATGGTTTGCTGCTAGATATGTTGCACTAGTCTGCTGAATTGCATGCAAAAAGGAGGGTTCTGCCAGTCCCCAAAAATTGCCCTTTATTTTTCTCACCATAAGCCACATTTAATTATCACAACTTTTTCTGAAAAAATTAAAACCACATATTCCATTTGCACAAGTCATTGAAGACTTAGCAGAAAGCTGGGTACTTCAGAAAACAGAGGACTTAACTTTTCAACAAAATGTTTTTTAAAATTCTCCAGCACATAATTTCAATGAGAATGAGTAATTAAAATAAAGACGTGTATAAAAGTGTATAAAAGTCTCTGTAATCTGAGTACATCATGTTCCATTGATATACTGAGACACAGAACCTGTAAATAAAGGGTTGAGAATATCATTCCCTTTGTGTGCAATATTTCTCATATCCTTTGGCCTCAAATAGTAAGTCAAGAGAAGAGGAAGTTTTCAGTATATCTCATGTAAGCACAGACCTCCCTAATAAATGTTTTTCATGTTCTGAAAGTACTTCCAGTTATAGAAGTGTGATAGAAGTTAATGTATGGATAGACTAGTCAGGACAAATACATTTTCTATCTATTGTGTCTTCATAGCACACCCACAGAACAGCCCTCTTTTCAAGTTTATGACAATCTGCATGTTGCCTAAGAAGTACTTTTCCTAAGTCTTTTTT
Organism: Glaucomys volans; assembly: GCA_020662805.1. Taxonomy (NCBI): domain Eukaryota; kingdom Metazoa; phylum Chordata; class Mammalia; order Rodentia; family Sciuridae; genus Glaucomys; species Glaucomys volans. Next base: position 30,193 of record JAJEJO010004766.1, read on the forward strand.
ATTGATACTTTCTAGTATTTAATAGCAAAGAATATTTCTTTTCCCAAATCATGCTATGGAGAATACTTGCCATTGCCCTCCTTTTAAAGACAGTGCCACTGGTAGAAAGTACTAGTATTAAGTCAAGAAAACCAATTTTGGCTTTACTCCATGATTAAAATTAATTTCTATACCCAAACTACTCTTGAAAATATTATAGTTTCTTGGGGGAAAGTTGATGTACTTTTTAAATACATAAAAAGAATGTGATACATTGGTGTGCTTTAGAGTAGAAATTTTTCTCAGAATTTCTGCACTTTTGTTAAAGTCAAAATTCATATATGAAATGTGACTTACAAGCACATATACATGGAAAGTAACGTTTTAATTTTTTCTCCTTTCCACAGGTTTTCCCACTCATACAATTTATGATTTTTCTTTTTCAACATGTAAGGTCTTCCTGGGGAGAATAGGTACTGCCATATCACAAGAGAGAGAATGTACCAGGTATCACAAAGAAGGTAATTGGGTTTTGTAATTAATAAATGTACATCTGTGAAGATGCTGGGAAAGTGGTTGTTCTAGTGCCCCCAGGTGAAGAGATTCTCATACATGGGTCAGGGTTGTCTTGGGTTGTAATTCCTTCATTGGAAGTCCTGTTAAAAAAATCAGAGCATATTAGAACATAGTGGGTTAATTGGATTTCTTGAAGTTGCAATCTTTAGGAAGCATTTTGTGTGGTATGCTAAGGTGATTTGAGCATATCTTTTAAATAAAACTTTACAAAAACTTACAAATATGACAAAACTATACTGGTTGAAACTGCAGTAGAAAATATAGAAAAAACCTATATATATATATAATATATATATATATATTATATATATATATATAATGTGTGTGTGTATGTGTGTGTGTGTATTTTTTTTTGTGGCACTGAGGATTGAACCCAAGGCCTTGTGCATGGAAAGTAAGCACTCTACCAACTCAGCTATATCCCCAGCCCCCAAAATGTGTATATTTTCTTCCACTTCTTCCTCCTAGTGGATTCCAAGATTCAACAGAATTCTAGTTTGCTAGGAAAGTGTTTGAAAACAATTAGCATTATTTGGGTGATAATCTGAAGACATACAACACTGAAATATGAATTCCTATACTATCAATTACTAGTTATGATATCTTTGGCCAAATATTCTGTGCCATCAAACAACAATATCTTCATGCATACCAGTAATTGTAGCAACACAATTCAGAATAGCCAAATTATAGAACCATTGATGTACCTGCCAATAGATAAATGGATAACAAATGTGAGGTATATATATGCACAATGGAGTTTTGTGCAGTCATAAGGAAGCATGAAATTTCATTTTTTGTTTGTAAATGACTGGAGTTGGAGAACATCATGTTAAGTTAAATAAGCCTGGCTCAGAAAGTCAGGGGTTAAATGTTTTCTCTCAAATGCTGATTTGGACAGGAAAGAAAAAAAATGGTGGTGACTCTCATGAAAATATTAGGGAGATCAATAATGTAGAGAAAAGAGATAGAGAGGAAGAGGGCATAGGAGGATGTGAGGAAGTACTGGGGAATGGAACCTTACAAATCATGCTTATATTCACATGACAAATTTCTTTTCTCTTTCTTTTTTCTTTCCTTTTCTTCTTTTTTGTGGTGGGTGGGGATTGAACCCAGGACCTTTGCATGCAAGGCAAGCACTCTACCAACTGAGCTACATCCCCAGCCCCACAAATTTCTTGATAAATAATTTTGCTCAGTGTACTAATCAGAAATATTTCAATTAAAATAAGTGAGAGTGTCTGTTAGAACTCTTGAAATGATGACAAAAGGAATGATTACAATGTGTTAGTGATTTAAAATGCTTACTATCTGCTGGGCATTGTGTGAAGAATATCATATGCATCATCCCATATAATCATCTCTTTGCTGGCAGTGTCACTCATGAATTATCCAGAATGTTTATAGTGATCCGTGTTATGTAAAACCAAATGTTCCTGTGAAGTATTGCCATGCATTCTAATGCTAAGGTTTAGTATATAGAAAGTTATCATACATAAAGCATTCAGCTTTTTCTTTTGATCTCATTTTTTAAAAAATGAAATGAATAATTGACAATGAAAGATGTACTTAAAATCAAAAATCAATTCACTACTAAAACATTAAAATGAAGTACATGTGTAAAATAATTCTTTTAGTACACAGAAAGTACGTAGATAGCAACAAATTACAGCAGTTTCAAACTTCATTACTAGCTCAAGGAAAGGCTGAGAGCTTTTAACTTTCCTTTTGTGTGGCAAAGTGACCAAATATATTGTTTCATGATATTAACCTTTAAACAAATCAGGCTCTCACTAACTTTAAATACATTTGCATTTAAAAAGTAGCAGGTTCTGTTACAGAATATTAAATGATCCCCAATCAAATTTGCCATTCCCAGAAGCCTGAATCTACCAACACAGACAAGTCTAACCTGGAGAACAGCAGCCCGACAAATTCCCTGCTCTATAGACCTGCGTACCCAGAAGACATGGACACATGAATATACAAAGAGCAACCAAACCTAGTTTTTCAAGGAAAAACCCTAGGCTTTGCATCATAGCACAATACTCTTCCAGTTATTTAACCACAATAAAGAATAAAACTTAGAGAAATCCTTGTCATTTTAACATATTGATTATACTTTTGATTTATATTAGCCCATTAACATTTGACCTTAGGGGAAAACTTTAGACAGTTTCTAATTGATGGTCTCACATACATATAACTACTTGTTTACACAAAAACTTGTTGGAATTTGCCCTTTACCTACACACAGATTTTTTTACCCAGAAACATTTTCCTTTTCCTTTTACTGAATATATTTTCATACCTAGAACTTTGCACTTTCCCTTTCCCATCTGTTGACTCCTTGTTTGTATTCTAAAACAACTCCTATGAAATTTCTGAATTTTGATAAATTATTAGGATTTCACTTAGTAACCTTGCTCTCAGGGATGATACAAAACAATTCCAAATCCCTTTATTTATCAATCCTTGAAAAAACACCAATAATGCTAAAGCATGTCACCCCATGGAATTTAACTCTAATTTACTTATTTTACTGTAATAACCAAGATCGGTCAAGTATTTTGAATAGTATTTGCCATCTATTTCCTGTGGAAGAGTCCTAAAAAAAAATTGATATTACACATTTTATAGACATCAACATTTTTTTAATTGACCACCTAGAGATTTGTGAGGTTAGATATATTTTACCTTCATTTATTTACCAAATTTAAATTGAACATTTTTAATCACGTGAATCAAATATACCTGGATCCAGTTTTTCTTTTAGCATTATGTTGACCTCTAATATCATGCACATGAATTTTGGACACAATATACACTTAAACAAAGGCCTTGTAGGTTTTTCTCCATTGCAATGTGGTAAGATGTTCAAAAATCTAAGTTGAATAAAAATAGGAACTGACCAAAAGTTATGAGCTCAACAAGTACTTGGCCGGCCCTTAGTTATTCTCAAATAAAACACTCTTATTGTTTTTATTTTTCCTTGGGTTGGAAATTGGTCTCCTATTGGGCTTTTTGCTTCCTCTATTATCATTTTAGTGTAAGTTCTACTTGAGATTTGGTTCCGGCAGAAACCTGATGTCTCAGGCTCTTTAACCATTTTTATCAGGACAGGGTTTGAATGCTTAAGAGCTCTGTAATGGGCTTTTGTTATCCCTCCTGGGTGGAGGCACATGTCATTTACATATTGTAAAGCAATTTGCTGTGGGGGTGCTGTAACACTGGGGGATTGGACCTGGTTCCTCCTCCCCCTCCTCCCTCCCTCCCTCGGCCCCTGACTTTTGGCAGAATTACCCGAGTCTCCAGGGATTGGTAGCAGCAGGAGCTGCATTTTAGTCCGGTCTGGCCTTTACTCTCAAACCTGTGCAGCCTCTCCTAGTTCCTGAACTAGCTGAAAGGCAATGCTTAAGCCATAATCCAAATTTGAATATGAGGCTTCAGGTTCTGAGGGTGTGGCCACCCAATGCCCTGAGGGCACCAATCAACCTTGAAACCGCCCTCCACCCAGCCGCGGGCAGGCGGGAGTGAGCCATTTTGATTCACAAAAATTTCTTACACCCATTAACAAAAGCTCCAAAGTCAGCAGCATGTCAGCAGCACGTTCTTGGAATTCCTGAAAAGTATGTAAGAAAAAAAACCAAGTTAGAACAGTGGGGCACATGCTTGACTGATTTGTCCCGTAGTAGACTGTCCTGAAGAGAGATGCTACATAGAAAGCAAAGCCAAAACACAGAAAACACACATGGCCATGAACCAGACTAACAAGACAAATACAGACAGACAACAACCGGAGTAGGCCCCACAGGGAGGCCTATTAGATTAGGCCACAGGCCAGCCCCAGGCAGCAGCCATGCACAGCAGCAACCCATCAGCCACGCCGTGGTGAAGCAGTAGCCCAAGCCCCAGGCGGCATGGGCCATGCTGGAAGCCAAGCAGCGGCCATATTGGCAGCCAGCCACATGGTAGCCGAGCAGACCGGCCATCCGCTGTGGACAGCAGCTACCTGTCATGCCGGCAGCCAGCCACGCGGCCCAGACCAGACTAACAAAGCAAATACAGACAGACAGACATTGGCAGACCAGACTAGGCCCCATTCGGCCTACCAGATTGGGCCCACGAGGGGCCCACCAGACTGGACCTCCTCGGGGGGCCCATCAGATTGAACCCATGAGGGGGTTCACCAGACTGGGCCCCACAGGGGGGCCCACCAGGAGCCAGGAGTGACGTCTCACCCTGACCTGGGACTGGTGTAAGTGGCTGCATCCAACCTGACCAAAGTCCCCCAGATACAGAAAGTCGACTCACCAAAACAGGATACCAGGTGGCTTCATCCAGAAGGGCATCCTGAAGATGGGCTGGGGTCCACCCAAGAGTGAGGCTGAGGCACATCTCTCAGGAGTTCCCCTCTACTCAGGGTGGAGGCTCCCAGGCAACCATCACAGGAGGCCAATTTAGGCGTGAGGGCTTAGAGAAATTAAATAATTAAATCGTGCTGGGGCCTCCAAATGTTGTACCCAAAGAAAATCAAATCATCCAAGCCAATCACATAAAGCCAAAAGAAACCTTTATTTTAGCGGGCCAGTGTCAATTGCCCTTACTCCTAAAGGCGGGGTGCTGGGAAATTGCACATTAATTGTGTCATTGCCAACTTCTCTAGGGCTCCGAACAGCATTAGGGAGGGGCTATAGGGTTCAGGAGGGTTTAGGGTTGGGCTATGGGGAAGGGGGATTAGAGTGGGGATGACTATCTCTCTGATGGCACTGGAGAATCTTTCTGGGAAGTATAACAATATGTCTTTGTCTGATTTTAAAATCAGGGTGATAAGAACTACATAGAATAAGTTTGGAGGAGTTTCCTTGTATTCTATTTTGTGGAATAACTTAAGGAGGATTGGTATAAATTTTTAAAAGTCTGGTGTTACCTGAGCATCCATATCTGGTGGTGGGATTTTCTTGGTAGTCTTTTTATGGTGTCTTCAATTTCATTAATTGAAATTGATCTGTTTACATGTTCTATGTCCTCCTGGTTTAATTAGTGTATGTCATATGTCTTCAGCAGTTTGTCAATGTCTTCAAGACTTTCTATCTCATTGGATTATAAATTCTCAAAATAGGTTTTGCTTATCCTCTGTATTTCAGTAGTACCTGTAGTGATATTTCCATTTTCATCACACAGATTTTAATAAATCTTTCTCTCTTTTGATTAGCTTGGGAAAGGGTTTATCCATTTTATTTTTTCAGAGAGCCAACTTTTTGATTAATTGATTTTTAAATCTTTTTTAAAAAATCTCAATTTCATTGATTTTGGCTCTGATTTTAACTACTTCCTGTGTTTGTTATGCTGATTTCTATGTTGATTTGTTGGTTTTGTATTAGGGCTATAAGATGTAATGTTAGATTATTTGTTTGGTGTCTTTCAGTACTTTGATTTTGCTTTACTTTTCAATGTATGGAGTTTTTTCATGTATTGAAAGCTCAATATTAGGAAATTTCTTGTTAAAACTGGCTTCATAGTATCCCAGAGATTATGATGCTTTGCATCATTATACTCTTTTGCCTTTATGCAATTTTTATATCACCCTTAATTTCTTCTGCTCTCCAGTCATCATTCACTAGTGAGTTTTTCAATCTCCAGGTTATTTGGGTAAATTTTATTTATCTTAGCCCTGATTCCTAATTTTTTTCCATTATGATCTGATAGAATGCAAGGTACTATCTTTTTTTTTTTTTTAAATATTTTTCTAGATGTTGATAGACCTCTATTTTATTCATTTATTTATATGCAGTGCTGAGAATTGAACCTAGGGCCTCACACATGCCAAGCAAGCACTCTACCACTGAGCCATGACCCCAGCCCATGTTTATTTTATTTTTAAGTTGCTAAAAGTTTCCTTGTGTCAGCCAGGCATGGTGGCACACGCCTGTAATCCAAGCGGCTTGGGAGGCTGAGTCAGGAGGATTGCGAGTTCAAAGCCAGCCTCAGCAGCTTAGCGAGGCCCTAAGCAACTCAGTGAGACCCTGTCTCTAAATAAAATACAAAAAATAGGGCTGGGGATGTCGCTCAGTTGCCGAGTGTCCCTGAGTTCAATCCCTGGTTCCAAAAAAAAAAAAAAAAAAAAAAAGAAGTTTCCTTGTGTCCTAAAATATAGTCTATTTTAGAAAATTTTATAGATATTGCTAAGAAGAAATTATATTCAGTCACTGATGGATGAAATATTTTACATATATTAAGATAAGTATATATAAAATCACTTATTGTACATTTAGTTCTGTACACTATTTTTTGAATAATCTGTCTAGTGATGAGAGATGATTATTAAAGTTATTGAGTATTGTCTTGTGGTCTTGATTCTTGATATTGAGAAGGGTTTGTTTGATATTTGTAGATGCTCCATTTTGGGGTACATAAATAGTTAGAACTGTTAATTCTTGTTACTTTATGACTCCCTTAAGCATTATGAAATGACCTTCTTTGTCTTTTTTATTAACTTTGACTTGAATTCCACTTTATCAGATGAGTCTAGAAATACCTACTTGCTTATTGATCCATGTGAGTGATAAGTTTTTTACCATCTAATTAGATTCAGTCTCTGTATGTCTTTACCTATGAGGTGAGTCTCTTGGAAACAGCACATTGTTGGGTCTAGTTTTTTAATCCAATCTATGTTTTTAGATTGATGAGCTGAGTTCATTAAAGCACAGAATTATTATTGAGAGATGAATTTTATTTCCTCTTATTTTGATTTATTTCTAGTTTTAAAGTTGAATTTGATTTTCCTTTGATTCTCCTAGAATAGTTTCATCTTCTGATGGTTTTCATGTTTTCTCCATTTCTTCTTCATGAAATATTTTATTGAATACATTTTGTACTTCCAACTTTACAGTTGTGAATTCTTTTAACTTTTGTTTATCATGAAAGGTTTTTATTTTATCCTCAAATATGAAAGAGTTTTTCTGGTTTTGGATTCTTGGATAGAATTCATTATCCTTTAGAGTTTTGTGCACATTATTTCAAGCCCTCCTAGCTTTTAGCATTTCGTTTGAAAAATCAACTGAAATCTACATTGGTTTACTTCTAAATGTGACCATTTCTCTCTAGCTGCTTTTCAAATTCTGTCCTCTTCTTGTAAGTTCGTCAGTTTTATAATAATATCCTCTAATGGTTAATTTGAATTATCAATTTGACTGGATTAAGATATGCCAGTAATTAAGAGGCCTCTGGGTGTGTCAATGAGGGCATGTCTAGGAATGATTGGAATGTGGGATAGTGAACTGAAGTGAAGCTGCTCTGTAAGCATGGGTGGCACTCCCTAGTAGGATGAAATAAAACTGGAAGAATAAGGAAGCAGATGCAGATTCAAGCTCAGCTGTTCTTGAAAGGGTTCTTGATACTGCCTCAATCATCTGAGGATATCTGACTCTTACTTCTTCATTCTTCCAAAGTGGACTCTGCCAGTGATTCTCCATGTAGTTTCCAGAAGCCTTGGTCTTGGACTAGGGTAGCACTGTTGATCTTTTTTGTTCTGGGGCTTCTGCATCTTGGACTGTACAGTTGCTGGTTCTTTCAGCTCTCCAGTTGCAGACAGACCATTGTGGACTATCTAACTTCTAGTCATGTAAGCCAATCTAGCAAATCCCCTTTTATAATCATGCTTCCTGTTGATTCTGTTCCTCTAGAGAACCGTGACCAATACATGTCCCTTGGAATGCATTTGTTGCAATTTTGTATATTTGGAGTCCTGTATGACTCCTGTATTTGATTTTCTAGTGCATTTTTAAGATTTGGACATTTCTCCATTGTTATTTTATTGAAAATACTGTACATTTCTTTAATTTGTACCTCAGAGTCCCTATAAATCCTAGTTTTGTCCGTGTAATATAATCCCATATATCCTAAAAATTCTGTTCATGGTCTCTTAACATCTCTTATTCATGATCAAGTTAAGTTTTAAAATTATGTATATTGCCTTTGTTGACGGAAAAACTCTCTCAAATGATCTAGTCTATTGGTAATGCTTTCCATTGAGGTTTTAATTTGTTTTATTGATTCTTCCATTTCAAGAATTACCAACTGGGGTTGGGACTGGAGCTCAGTTGTAGAATATTTGCCTAGCCTGCATGAGGCACTGGGTTTGATCCCAAGCACCATATTAAAAAGAAAAGAATTACCAGTTGACTTTTCTTCAAAATCTCTGTCTCCATATTGAGGTTATCTTTCATTTCTTGTATTTTCTCTGAGATTTTACTCCTTCCATCATATTTTACCTTAGACCATCTTATCTCTGTATTTTCTAAATTGCTGACCTGACATTTTGTGCACTGCGGTGTCATGGAGTCTATTGTTGAATCATACTCTTTTGTTTAGGATGTTTTCTTCCATTGCTTTAGCATATTGTTTATATGTCTACCCACTTATTCAAATGGATCAGAAGAAGTAGGGCTTCTACTCTACAGTAATCTTTTAGGCATCTTGTAGATTTAGGTAGCCTCACAGATTGGCAGAAGCAAATAACAGCTAAAACTTATTCATATAACATATAGGATTAAATTATGGACTTATTTCCCATTATGACATCTACAATGTTGGTTGACACAGTAAACAGAAATGGTAGGATGAGCAGTTTCTATCACTTAAGACATTAGGTAATCATGAATTATATCTGTCATAAAACCAAACAATAGGTATTATCTTTGACTTCCTGTGTATTAATTTTTGCTGTAGCTTAGTGGTGTGGTCTGACATTTTATAAACTAACCAATAGTGAGAGAAGTTAAAAATAGAATTAATTAAAAGGAACAAAGAAAAGATGAGTGGGTATAAAAAGTTTTGTAATTTCAGTGCTGGGGATATAACTCATTTGGTAGAGCGCTTGCCTTGTGTCCACAAGGCCATGTGTTCAACCCCCAGCACCACAAAAAAAAAAAGAAAAAAAGAAAAAAGGTTTGCAATTTCAAAGTTGAATATGGCTGATGCGGAGGCAAAATATGATGTGTTGTTTCTCAGGGGGAGGTGAAAATAAAGTTAAAATTAAAGGAAGTGTGAAAGATTGATAAGCTTGGCTTCTATTGATTCATTTCCTATTTATATTCAAATTAGAGATGATAGATATACATAAAATTGAAATTCACTGTGCTTTATTTGTATATATACATAAGAGAGCTTGGTTTGTTTTATTCTACTGTTCATCCCACTTTTGTCATCCCTCCCTTCCCTATAACCTCTTCCTTTACTCCACACATGGCTCTTCTATTTTCAATGAATTATCCTTTTTCCATAATTTCATCTAGCATTCACACATGAGGGGAAATATTTGACTCGACTTTCTGAGTCTGGCTTATTTCACATAGAATCATGTTCTCCAGTTTCATCAGTTTTCCACCAAATGCCATCATTTCATTCCTATGTGAGACTAAGTAAAACTCCATTGTGTATATACACTACATTTTCTTTATCCGATAGTCTGTTGATGGGTGTGTGGGCTGGTTCTGTAATTTGGTTATTGTGAATTGGGTTGCTATAAACACTGAGGTGGCTGTTCCTCTACAGTATGCTGATTTTAGATATTTGGATATTTATCAGGGAGTGAGACAACTGGGTCAGATGGTGTTTCCATTACAAGTTTTGAAAGGGATATCCATACTGTTTGCCAAAATTGTACTAATTTGCTGTCCTACCAACACTACATAAGTATACATTTCCCCCCAAATTATTCCTTTTGGTCTTTTAAAAAATTCTTTTTAGGTATACATGACAGTAGAGTATAATTGACATATTATACATGGAGTATGACTTCCCGTTCTTGTGTTATACAAGATGGGGAGTTACACTGGTCTTATATATATATAGGAACATAGGAAAGTAACTCCGTCTGACTCATTCTGTTGTCTGCCATATTCCCATCTTCCTCCTTTCCCTTCTTTCTCCTTTCTCTAATCCAATAATCTTCTATTCTTCCTTTCTCCTCCCAAATGTTCTCTCTGATATGTGGATCCCCACATTATTCTTAATAGCTGCTATTGTGAGTGAAGTGAGATAAAAATCTCTAGTTATTTTTAAATGTAATAATGTTATTGAGGTATAGGAAAAGAGCAAGGACACAATAACAATACACTTTCTCCTCCATGTAGTTTTGATTTGCATTTCACTGATTGCTAGACATGCTGAACATTTTTTCATATATATGTAGGCCATTTGTATTTCTTATTTTGAGCTATGTCTGTTTAGAGTTTTTGCCCATTTAGTAATTCAAGTTGTTCATAATTTTTTAGTTCTTTTTATATTCTGTATATTAATTTTCTGTCATTACTAAGAGGAGAAAAAGATTTTAAATCATTGGTAGGTTCTCTATTCACATTCCTGTTTCCTTTGTTGGGCAGAAGTTTTGAAATTTGATTTCATCCCACTTAATGATTCTTGGTATTACTTCTTATGCTTTAGAAGTCTTGTTAAGGAAATCGTTGCTTTTGTCAGTATGTTGGAGTATTGAACCTACATTTTCTTTGAGCAATTATAGAGTTTCTGGTTTAATTCTTAAGTCTTTGATCTATTGGAGTTGATTTTGGTGCAGGGTAAGAGATAGAGATCAAGTGTTATTTTTTTCTCAATATGGATGTCTAATTTTTATAGCACCATTTGATAAAAAGTCTCTCTCCAACATATATTTTTGGCTTCTTTATTGCATATTAGGTCACTGTGTATGGATTTTTCTGTATTTTCTATCCCATTGATCTTAAGGTCCATTTTGGTGCCAATATAATACTGTTTTTATACAAAAGCTGTACAACATATTTGGTTATTTGGTGTTGTGATGCTTTCAGCATTCCTCTTTTCATTCAGGGTTGCTTTGGCTATTCTATGTCTCTTAATTGTCCAAATGAATTTTAGAACTGCTTTTTTGTCAGTGTGTGTTGTGAAGAATGCCATTGATATTTTGATTGGAATTTTATTGAGTCTATTTACTGCTATAGGTTGTATGGGAATTTTGATAATATTAATCCTGCTTATTCAAGGACATGCGAAGTATTTCCACCTCCTAAGGATGTATTTCCACCTCCTGTCCCCATGCCACTCCCTTACCTTCATTCCCCTTTCCCTAATACAATAAACTTGTTATTCCCTTCCCACCACTTATTGTGTGTTAGCAACCACATATCAGAGAGAATATTTGACCTGTGGCTTTTGGAGACTAGCATATTTCACTTAGCAAGATAATCTCTAGTTCCACCCATTTACTGGCAAATGACATAATTTCATTCTTCTTTATGGCAGAGTAGTATTCTATTGTGTATATATACCACATTTTCTTTATCTATTCATCTGTTGAGGGGCATGTAGTGTGGTTCCATAGCTATACTCTTTAAAGTGAACTCCCATATGAATTTATGTGGCTTAATCAATGTAGTATACTAATTTTAAGTCCTTTGTATGTATACTGAGGAGTGGGATAACTGGGTCAAATGGTCATTCTATTCCAAGTTTTTTGAGGAATCTCCTTGCTGCTTTCAAAAGTGGTTACACCAATTTGCAGTACCACCAGCAATGTATGAGTGAATGTTATCCCCCACATTCTCACCAACATTATTACCTGTATTCTTGATAATTGTCATTCTGACTGGAGTGGGAGGAAATCTCATTGTAGTTTTCATTTGCATTTCTTTAAATGGTAGAGATATTGAACATTTTTTTCATATATTTGTTGAAAATTTCTATTTCTTCTCTGCCTGCTTAGTTTCTTTGCCCATTTAGTGGTTGGGTTATTGTGTGCGTGTGTGTGTGTGTGTGTGTGTGTGTGTGTTAGGTTTTTTAAGATCTTTATATATCCTAGAGTTTAATGCTCTAACTGAAGTGTAGGTGGCAAAGATTTCTCCCATTCTGTAGGCATTCTGTTCACATTCTTGTTTTCTTTGCTGTGAGGAACATTTTAGTTTGATGCCATGCATTTATTGATTCTTGATTTTACTTCTTGAGCTTTAGAAATCTTGTTGAGGATGTCAGTTCCTACACTGAAATGGTGGACAGTTTGGTCTATATTTTATCTACTATGTAAGCAATCTCTCCTAATGTCTAGGTCTGTGACATACAGTGAGTTGAGTTTTGTGCAGGCTAAGGGATAGGGGTTAAATTTTACTCTACATGGATTTCCAGTTTACCCAGCACCATGTGTTGAAGAGTCATGTTTGTGCCACCTTTTTCTGGGATGAGTTAACTGGATATATGTAGGTTTGTTTCTATGTTTTCTGTTCTGCTTTGGTGCCAATACCTTGCTGTTTTTGTTACTATAGCTTTGTAGTAAAACTTAAGGTGTAATATTGTGTTGCCTCCTGCTTCACTTTTCTAACTAAGGATTGCTTTAGTTATTCAGGGCCACTTGTTTTTCTAAATAAATTTCATGATTGACTTTTCTATTTGAAGAAAATCATTGGAAGTTTTATAGGAGTTGAATTAAATCTCTATAAAGCTTTTGGTGGTATGGCCATTTTGACATATTAATTCTGCCTATCCAAGAACATGGGAGATTTTTTCTATCTTCAAAGGTCTTCTTCAATTTTTTTTTTTAATGTTCTGTAGTTGTCATTGTAGAGGTCATTCAGCTCTTTTGTTAGATAGATACCCAAGCATCCTTTGAGCTTATTATGAATGGGAGAGTTTCCTAATTTCATTTTAGCTGATTCATCATTGATTTATAGGAGCACAATTGGTTTATGGTTATTAATTTTATATCCTGTCAATTTGCTTAATCTCTTAATGAATTCTAGAAGCCTTCTGGTGGAGTTTTGGGGTCTTCTAAATATAGAATCATGTCATTGGCAAATAGAGATAGTTTAAGTTCTTTTCCTATTCATATCACTTTAATTTCTTTCTTTTAGTTGTTCTAGCTAGGGCTGCAAGTACTAAGTTGAATAGAAGTGGTAAAAAAAAAAAAAAAAAAAAAAAAGGCATCCCTCTCTTGTTCCAGTTTCTAGCAGGAATAATTTTCAATTTTCTCCATTTAGAATGATAGTGTTCTTGAGTTTAGCTTATATAGCATTTATAATATTGGAATGTTCCGAGTATCCCTAATTTATTTAGTGTATAGAGCATGAATGGATGCTGAATTTTTTCAAATAATTTTTCCTCATCTATTGCAATAATCTTGTGATTATTGTGTTTAAACTTTTGATGTGATCAGTTATTTTTATTGATTTATGTATGTTGGACCATCCTTGTGTTCCTGGCAAAAAACTCAGTTGATGATGGTGCTCTATCCTTTTTAATATGGTTTTGTATGGATTTTGCCAGTATTTCCTTAAGGATTTTTTATGTATATTAATTGGGGTATTGGTCTGAAGTTTTCGTTCCTTGATATTTCTTCATCTGGTTTTGGTACCATGGTGAAAGTAGGATCATAAAATGAATTTTGAAGTGTGTCCCCCTTTTCTGTTTTATGATATAATTTGAGAAATATTGGGGTAAATTCTTTGAAAGTCTGCAAGGACTTGGTTGAGAATCTCTCCAGCTCTGAGATATTTTTGTGGTGCTTTTGATGATATCTTCTATTTCATTGCTTGTAATTGATGTGTTTTAATTTTTCTGTGTCCTCCTACATGAATTTGTGTAGGTCATATTTCTCTAGAAATTTGTTGATTTCTTTATGATTTTCTATTATTAAAGTATAGATTTTCAAAAGTTTCTATCATCTGCATTTCAGTAGTGTTTGTGGTGATATTTCATTGTCTTTTTTTTTTTTTTTTAATGCGGTGCTAGGCATCAATCCCAGGGTCTTGTGCTTGCAAAGCTATTTTCCCAGCCCCGACATTTCATTTTCATCATAAATTTTAGTAATTTGAGTTTTCTTTCTCTTTTCTTCATTAGCTTGGCTAAGTGTTTATTAATCTTATTAATTTTTCAAAGAATCAACTTTTTGTTTCATTGACTTTGAATTTTTTGTTTCAATTTCATTGATTTTGGCACTAATATCAATTATTTTCTGTCTTCTACTATTTTGGGTATAGATTTGTTCTTTTTCTTGGGTTTTGGGATGTAATTTTAGGTTATTTAGTTGGCCATTTTCTATTATTTTATTGAACGAGCTCTTAGAATTTCCTTCGTAGTGTCCCAGTAATTGTGATATGTTGTGTCACTATTCTCATTTACCTCTATTTATTTTTTTAATTTCATCCCTGATTTCTTCAGCTATCAATTAGCTATTCAATAGTGTATTATTTATTATCCAGTTGTTAGGATAGTCTTTATTTTTTATCTTATCATTGACTTCTCATTTCCTTCTTTTATGATCCTGATATAATCCAAGGTATTAGAACTTTAGTTGGTATTTATACAGGGTTGCTTTGTGGTTTAAAATGTGGTCTATTTTAGTGAAGGATTCATGTGCTGTTGAGAAAAAAGTGTATTCAGTCACTGATGTATGAAATATTCTATATGTCAGTTATGTCTGAATTATTAATTGTATTGCTTATTTCTAAAGCTTCTTTATTTAGTTTTTGGTTGGAAGCTCTAAAAATTGGTGATAGTAATGTATTAGAATCACCCAGTATTATTGTTTTGGTTTATTTGATTCTTGAAATTGAGAATGATTTCATATATGTAGATGCTCCATTTTCAGGGCACAGATATTTATAACTGGTATGACTTGTTAATGTAGAATTCCCTTAAGCAGTATGAAATCACATTCTTTGTTCCTTTTGACTAACTTTGGCTTCAAGTCCACTCTATCTGTTATAAGGATATTAATACCTCCTTGTATACGAGTTCCAAGTGAATGGTCATTTTTCCATACTTTTGCCTTAAGTTGTGGATGTCTGTGCCTATGAGGAGAGTCTTTTGGAGACAGTGTATTATTGGGTCTTCCTTTTTAATCCAGTCTTACAGACTATGTCTTTTGATTGATGAGTTATACCATTTACATTCAATGTTATTATTGAGATATGATTTTGATTCCCTGTCATTTTGAGTTATTTCTCATTTTTAATTTGAATTTATTTCTCTTCTGATTAGCTATTCTTCTAGCTTAGTTCCTTCCTTTGATGGGAAGTTCCTCTCTTACTTTTACTTTTTAATTTCTTCTTCAGAAATATCTTATTGACTATTTTTTGTACTGTCTGTGAATTCTTTTACCTTTTGTTTATCATGGATAGTTTTTATTTCATTGTAAATTCTGGAGCTCAAATATGCTAGGAATAGTCTAGATTTGCATCCATTTTCTTTCAGAGCTTGGTAGATAGTATTCCAGGACCTTCTATCATTAACGGTCTGAGTTGAGAAATAAGTTCAGATCCAGATTGGGTTCCCTCTAAATGTTCCCTATTGTTTTTTCTGGTAGCATTTACAATTCTATCCTTATTCTGTATGTTAGGCATTTTCATAATACTTTGTATTTGTGTGGTTGTATTGTAATTTTATATGTTTGTGGTCCTGTATGTCTCCTGTATTTGATTTTCAATTTTGTTCTTAAGGCTTGGGAAAATTTTAGATATTATTTTATTGAAAGGATTTTACCTTCCTTTGGATTTTATCTCCAAGCCTTTATCTAGTCCTGCAAATTTTACATTTGGTCTACATTTTATCCCATATTTGTTGGGAGATCTGTTATTGGTCTCTTAACATCTTTTCTCTGTGGTCAACTTTATTTTCAAGAGTATATATTTCATCTTCATTGCCTGAAACTCATTCTTCCAAATGTCTACTAGTGATGCTTTCCAGTGAATTTTTAATTTGGTTTATTGATACATTCATTTTGATGATTTCTGACTAATTTTTCTGAATATCTGTATCCTTATTGAAGTGATCTTTCACTTCATGTGTTTTCCCTCTGATTTGATATCTTATGTTATCTTTTAACTCATAGATCAGATGAACCATGACCTTTCTGAATCCATCTCTGAAATATCCTCCACTGTGTTGTTAATGGAGTGTGTTGTTGAGGTATTCTGTGTTGTTTGGGAAGGTTTTGGGATGGGCAGATCATAGCCAGGTGATGGGTCTTATGTGAGAGTGACGAAGCTCTGGCTTGGGTGGGCAGGTCTGTTGGTGAAGCAGTGGCCTGGTAGGCTGGAGTATTTGCCTCATAAGCAAAGAGATGGGCTGTATTGGTGCCTGGGGAACCAGGGACTAGGGGCTGGAGGACTGGGAGACATAGGTCGGTACCAGACTGATGCATATCTTGTGGGTGCTGGGGACCAGGCTGGTGCAAGGACCTGGTGGATGCTGGCCCAGGTTGGAACTAGGAACCTGGTGGGTGCCAGGCCAGGTGTTCACTGGGAGTACTTGGCTATGCAAGTTGGCAGCCAAGTGCCCACATACCAGTTTCCCAGCCCAGTGTAGCTGGCTTTGTTAGCCCCTGTAAGCAGCAGGACTCACAGTGTTGGGGAGAGTCAGGTTCTCTCTAGCCTCTCAAACTTGTGTTCCTCCAGATGAAATGCTCTCAGATTTTGATTTTTCACAGGTTTGTTAGCCTCAGTTAAGTTTTTGCTAGGTTCTGATAGGTTTATGTGGGCCTAGGTGCAAATTTATGGATCTGGGTCTCCAGTTCCTGTCAGTGCCACCACATTGTAATACCAAGATGGTTCCTGGATCAGCTCTCCACAGATAATTGATAAGCTTAGGGTAACTTTTTAAAATACCTATTTAATGTGTCGGTCTCTGGTTTGGCTGGGGCAGACTCCCCCTCCAGTCTCAGGATTTTTCACTCTTTAAGCCTCAGGGAGAAGCAGTATTACCACTACTTGAGTTCTGGGCAGCAGAACTAGGAGAAATGCTACCTGACTCTAATCCACCAACTTGTGTCCCTCCTTTTGCTTTTTATTTTGAGGCACAGTCTTACTAAGTTGCCAAGGCTAGCTTTGAACTTGAAATCCTCTTGCCTCAATCTCCTCTGTTCTGTGATTACAGGTCTCCAGCATTGCACCATCTTCTAAGTAATAGTAATTCTTAAAAATCTTTCTAAGATTCAAGTAATATTGCTGCTTTCTGTAATAATCTTGACTTTTCAGTCTTTGTTGAACCATATTAATCCCCAGTGACTTCCAAATATATAATGATCAGAAAGTCAACACAGGTTAGTTGTACTGAAGAAGGTGGCCTCTTAGAGAATCTGGTTCTACCTCAGGCCTCACCATCCAAACCAGCCTTCAAGCACCTCTGTGTTGGCCAGAAAAAGAATTACATTTATTGATTGGCATATACTGTTTAAAAACCTGAAACCCACTTGATCATGGTGCACTGTTTTTTAATATGTTTTGCAATGTCATTTAACAATATTTTATCAAGCATTTTTATATCTGTGTTTGTCAGGAATATTGTTCTGAAGTTTTGTTTACTTGATGTGTCTTTGGTTTTGTTGTTCGGGGATACCAGCTTTGTACAATAATTTTGGCAATGTTTCCTCCTGTTCTGTTTCATGGAATCATTTGAGAAGGATTGGCATTAGTTCTTTTTTAAAGGTCAGATGGAGATAGGCTGAGAATCCTTCAGCTCCTGGGTTTTCTTAACCTCAGCTTACTTGATCCTCCTCTTTGCTGATGACATCACTTCTTTAGGTGATGGAGTTTTGAGCAGTCTCAGAGGGCATTTCGGAATCACTAATGACAAAACTCAAATAGTGACTCCATATTGACTGGGCAGACTTTGTTTTTTTAAGGCAATTTGTAGTTCCTTGGATCACCTGTTTTATACACATTCCCCAAACATGCACAGATCCCTTTATCATGTTCTGTTCATGACTTCGCCTCAACATTTTAGATTCCTAAAGTTTTCAATAGGTCAGTCATCAGAAACTTCTCCCTCATGGATCTTCATATCTCAGTTCTGTCATCTTTGTTTCCAATCTGCCCACAAATGTCTGCTTCAGATGTTAGACAGAGATGTGGGCAGAAGGTATCCAAAGAATTGTGGCCCCCACTATCAGGTTTTCTCCTTTCTGGCATTACCTCTCACTTTCCATGGTCTGGACTATAACTATCTGTTTTCTGGATCTTCATGAACCAAGACTACAGGTTTCTCTAAAAATGTTTTTAAACCCTTCCAGCCAGTGACCTCTCCTCAAGCAAAAAGAAGAAGGAAAGCCTGTGCCCATGCCAGTGCCATGACATTGCCTTTCTCAAAGTGTTAAGTGGACCTCTATTCTCTGTCCTGACTTGTTCCTTCTTTAATGTCTTCAAGTAGGATTCCTTTTGTTCCTTTGTCTTGAGTTTATAATTGTCCCTGTGTATGTGCTGGAGATAGGGATGAAAAGATTCAGCCACACTAAGAAGTAAATTTATACAGCTCTCCTTTTATGTTAAAATGGTGTGAAAAATCCATGAACCGTCTTGTGAAAATTAAACATATGACACCCCAAAATTCTTGGCACTTTGCTGTGAAGTCCTAATTCCCTACTCATCTTTCTAACTTCTTCATACTTTTCTAATTAAATATCTTTTCCCACATAAACCCATCCTCACTTTTGTGCAATGCACTCTGCCAGGTGTTCCATCTCTTGAAATCTGCCTCCCCAGAGCAGCATGGCTTCTTTTCCTTAGCAAGTTTCCAGGGACTTCCCCTCAGTAATCCTTGCTGCCATGGCCATGCCCAGCAGCTACCATGAAATGTTGTTTCTCAGTTGTCATGTCAAGTGTAGACTACTGAAATGCTATTTCCCAATGTCAGACAAAGAGAAGGGAAACATCACATAAGAACTTGTTCAGACCATTTATCAAGGAAGCTAAAATGTGCTTCCTTGTGTGGTGAGATCTGAAGATTGTTTACGAATATATTCTAATCTGCTTTTTCTGTGCTATTGAGGATCAGGAAAATGAATTAAGTAGCCTGGAAATAATTAACAGTTATGTGTAATTATTTGGCAGTGTTGTGAACTTGATATCATTTTGAGGAGGCTTATTTTATTTTGGATGAGTTTCTTTTGGAAGGGAAAGTTCAGAAAATATCCAAGAAAAATGTTTTTAAAGCAATTGAGCAAGCTCATCTATTATAGGAGCCACAACATGAATATTTCAATGTCCCTGTGCACTCAAAAAATGCTCATCAAATATGCAGAATTTTGCAGAGGAAATAGGGACCTGAAATATGTATATGAAAGAAAATATCCTCACCTTGGCAACTATCTTGTAAAATAATAATACAATATTTCAGAGACAGTACCATTACAATTTTATTTTTTCCTTGTTTGCATTCATCTTTCCTGTATTATTCTATGTATGATCTTGACATAATTTATTTAAATTCTTCTGACAAGTTATGACATGTGAATATTTTGAGTAATCGTTCATCCTAAGCACATGCATATTACAAGTAATGAAGCATCTGTGATTATTTTATAAGCAAAAACATCGCATTCATTATTGTTTATCAAGGAGAGTTTGGATGACATACTCTGTCAAAGTAAGCAGTGCCATAATATTTAGTGTTGTTCAGTCTTCAATTGTTGAAGGGAAATTAAAAAACCAAAGCAAAACTATAGTGTGATTGTCTTGCAAACTGAATTAGAATGTTCTAACGTACCACATAAAAGGGTATGTCTAAATAATACAAGAAAGTAACATTAATTTGTACTCATGTATAATATTTAATACTTTCAGTTAAGAAATTTTGTAGTGCCCTATTTATTGAATCACGCTGTGCTATATAATGATATTGATCAAGCTCTTTGAGAACTGTCAGAAAGCTATGTCAGAAATGTCTCTTCTGAGCCAGGCGTGGTGGTGCGCGCCTGTAATCCAAGCGACTTGGGAGGCTGAGTCAGGAGGATCGCGAGTTCAAAGCCAGCTTCAGTAACTTAGCGAGGCCCTAAGCAACTCAGTGAGACCCCGTCTCTAAATAACATACAAAATAGGGCTGGGGATGTGGCTCAGCGGCCGAGTGTCCCTGAGTTCAATCCCTGGTTCCAAAAAAAAAAAAAAAAAAACAAAAAAAAACAAAGAAATGTCTCATCTGTTCTTTATACTGCTCAGAGATACCCCTTTCCACATAACAATACTGAACTTATTTGTATAGTTCAAAAATTCTCATACTGTCTCAATACCTAAATGTTTATTTATTTTAAGCAAAATACATTTATTAGATTGTTTTACACTTTGCAGCCACTCTGGCATAAAAAATGAGGATGTCTCATAAATAAAAACTGAAGTGCAGTTCACTCAGTGGTTATTTTGATCCACTCCACCACCTCCATTATTCCTTTTTTCCCCTAAAACATCCCCACATCCCCACAGTGGAACCATATAATTAAAAACAGTAAGTCCCTCGGGATGTATTGTTCACATCAAGACATCATTTGAGGACTTTTAAAAATGTACAGCTCTTCATTTAAGAAAGATATTTTGTGGTCACAGTTATCTTGAAAAGCAATTTTATTCAGGGGCTAGGGTTGTGCAGTGATAAAGTGCTTACATAGCATGTGTGAGGCCCTGGGCTCTTTCCTCAGCACCACATAAAAATAATAAAGATATTGTATCCATCTACACCTAAAGTCAAATATTTTTAAAAAGTCATTATATTCAAATAACCTGACATATCATGCCTTAGAAATTACAAAAGCCATGATTCTGACACATGTCAATTCATAAGTTAGGTGAATGTAAAATGCTAAAAGATGTGAACAGGTGTTGTGTTTAAGTGTTCTTTTTATGAGTGCTGCAAATCTCAGAGAATGATTTTGGTTTTTTTTTTAGTTAAAATAACTAGCCCACAGTACAGCTTCCTAATTCATAAAATTGAAATCCAAAACAGTAATACTTTACTAGGTTACAAAACTTTGTCAAATGAAAACAGTACTCTATTAGACTTAGGGATAATTTTCACTCCAAAATTATCATTAAGTACCAAATCAAAACACTGGTTTTTAACAGAGCAAGTTATTTTATGCAATTTAGTGTCTTTTAAACCTATACAATTTCTCCTTTTAAAGAGTTCCCTCATGCACACTGTTCTAGTATGTATTAGCAAGGTGAATGTGTATTAGGGGAGGCTCTGCTTGCTTAGTTCAGAGGTTGATCCAAAACCAGGTACAATTCCAATGTCTGAAAAGTGTTAAAGTTCAATTTTAAGGAGAATCAATGTCAGTACCAATTTATTCCAAGTCCATCAGGCCCCAAGAGAGTATGTCCCAATGTGTGGCACCCTGAATGTTTATATTTTCCTACTTAATGGTTTTCTAATATGTTAAGTCTTCATTTAAATATTTTGTGTTTTGTTAGCTATAGTTTTTATGTTTCTGAATACATAAATTTTTAACATTGATCACTACAGTATATACTCTTAATAAAACTCATAGCACAGTTTATTGTAAAAGGAAAAGTGAAAATTATTCATTGTATCCAGAGAGTTTAATGCCTGAGTTCAGTAACTACAGAAGAATCTCAACCTGGTTTACCACTGAAAAAAACTACCAGCAAACTTTGTATTAGGTAGGTAGGTATACAGATTAGCTATTTTCGTTCTTACCATTCTTGCTGTAATGCACTACAATTGAAACTCTGATGTCTCATTTTTATTTTTCTCTTCATCTTTCCCCCTGCCCTGCACTATCTCATTCATTTGGTGTTAATCCTACATAAATATGCAACAATCAAAGTGATTTCCATTTGGGCTAGTTTAAATGAAGTTTTGCTGCTTCTGTCATTATTTTTCTCCCTCCTCTTTTTTACATGGACTACTCAAAACATTTTATTCTTTTGCTACATCTGATTCTGAAAACATCTGAAACTCATTTACTCCCTTACCCAACAGTATAGCCCCAGTCTAACATCATTGATATGATTCTTGGGAAATATTCTTGGGAAATATCTCAACAGATAGCCCTTATGTTTTTCACTCAGCAGTGAACTCAGACATGGGAAGGACTTATTCTGTCCTCTCTAGGAAGCCACAGCCTTGCAGAATATATAAGGAAACTGAGCATGACACCTACAGAAGAGTATAATTAGTGCTATAAAATTTATCAGCAAGGAGCAATGAGAGAATACCAGAGAAGCATTTTCCTCCTTGAGAACTGTCATGGAAAAAGGGAGTCACAAAACCTCAGTCTGATTAAAAGTAATGCAATATTTATACTTATGCACAGGGAGTTTGTTGGAAGAACTCCCTATCACACATTGATGAACACTCCCTATATTAAAAGACAATAAGAAATAATTGTTTATAAACAAAACCCAGTTATTTCATTCAAATGGATTAATTCACTGACTATGTTAAGGCTCTCATATCCCAATCATTTCACCTCCAAACTTTCTTGCATTGTCTCACACATGAGCTTTTGGGAGACACCTTATATCTGAATCATAACAGTTCATTAATTTACCTATCATCATTATAGAGTGGGACAGAGGGAGAAATAAGCAGGGATGTTGACAGTAACTTCTTTACTGGATTCTGGAATCAGACAGTACTCTTCTGTGAGATGTCATGGGAAACAGATATATATATGCCTTCAACAAGTGTAAGGATCAAATATTTGGCAAAAACTGAGACTCAACCCTGTATCAGGCACAAAGAAATCCATTAACACTCTTTGCTTCCTACTTAAGGGACCACAGAGACACAGAAGGATTTGGAGTTTTATGTGAAAAAAGAAAAGCTTCAGAATGCAGATCTGCAACCAAACAGACCATTCTTCCATTCTGCAGTTATTTCAAGGTAAAGGAAAGACTAAAAGGGAATATTGATGCCATTTTAATTTGATTTATTTGCAAATACCTCCATTCACTTTTATTGTCACTGAAATGCCTCCATGATAAACTACCATGATATTAAAATGTAGCCTGTCTTGTCAGGCTTTTATTTGGTAGCCTCAGGTGAATTGCTGTCTCACCATAGGCATGTACAAACACCCACTGCAAGTTCCACTAACCCAGACTATGAGCAGTAGCAGACTACTGAACAGATTCCATGTAGGCACAGAGAGAGCTGGTTGAAGTCCTCTGCAGGTGTGAATTTAGCTTTCTGCTTCAGTGGTCAACAGTTGTCAGCCAGGTCAGTGGTCACACCCAGGGGACATTCGGCCTATGGGGATTTTTATTTTAAGCAGTTGCAGGGAACAATGCTACATATTGCTCAGGGATGCTACTAAACACATCATTATGAACAAGGAAGCCCCTCAACACAAAGAAGCATCTGGTATATTATGTTAATCATCCTGAGGCTCAGGAACCCTGGTCTAGATCATAAATGCTCCATAGGAAGAAACTGAGAATTTTCTAGTTTTTTATTCTCAGTGCTTCACACACAATGATGGTCTCATAGTAGATGAGGAAGGAGAAAAGAAAAAAACAGGGGAGAGGGAGACACACAGCATATTTGCAGAAGAAACTTAAAGCCTGAGGGCAGGGACATTACTAAATTGGGCCTGATCCTTGTGCCACAGTCTCTGTTAAAGAGTTTGACCATTCTTAGAAAAGTTTTCCAGTTCAAGTCCAGTTGTTGATGTCAAGACAGATGCCCCTCCTTGACTATCAGACAAGATTCCTCCTAAGAAATAACTCCCCATAGAGAAAGTAGTCTTTCCTCCTCCTCTATCCCAAGCATGTACAAACACACACCTTAACATGCAGGGCCATTGGAATCCACTGCCCTGTGCTGGAGCTGGTGACATGAGAAAGTCTCATTCCAGCTACAAGGAAAACCTTTTCACTTGTGATCTTGTACATTCCAGAGTTGTCTGTGTAGTACTTCACTTCCTTTCCAAGTTGCCATCAAAGAAAATATAAGCTCCAGTGAGAAACACTATCTTGCAAGACCAGCCCACTGCCCTCTTCTCTCTGAAAAGTCTGTCCTTTTCCCAAGCATCCTGAACTTGCTCCAGGCAGGCATTGCCAGGTGACAGATTGAAGATCAAAGGACAGACTGTTACCCAGATATCTGCATTCTCTTCTCTGCTTACCAAGCTTTATTTCAGACTGGAAGGTTCTTCCTTAAAACAAAGAGTCCTGCTGCTCTACAGTCACCCAAGAGTCTAGTGTCTGGGAAGCATGTGATCTGGAATTCCATAAACACAGGTCCTGGCCTGGAGGGACCAGAAAGCAGGCTTGCTGGAAGCACCTGCAGAGTTACATTTTCTTCCTTTCTGGGGATAGAAAGTGCTTTTGTGAACTGTCATTTACTGTGTTACTCTGTTTCTTTGGCATTGGGTCTTTTCTGACCCTGAAGGGCATGTCTTTCCAGGCTATTTATTGCATGTATGTGTGTGTGCGCGCATGTGTGCATGTGTGCACAAGCACATGCACATATTAGGGGTGTGAACTCAGATTGAACCCAGGAGCATTCTACATCTGACCTAGAAATGAATTAGTTCACTAACCCCTTTCTAAATTTTATTTTAAGGTAGGGTCTCACTTAATGTTCATGCTGGTCTCAAAGTTGTGATCCTCCTGCCTCTGTCCCTTGAATCATTTGGATTACAGAATATACCAGATGCCTTCCTGGAGATAGCTAATTCCTAAATAGTCATCCATCTCCCCAGCATGTTCACTTTACTCAAACTAATTGATCCAGTTCCCACACCACCAATCCCACCAGGTTCATATACCAGAGACCCAGGGATGGCCCTTGTCCCTAGTGCCTATTGAAATTATTGAAACATACAAATCCTAAACCTGCTTATGCTGCCTATTTTCTTCCTGCACAAATGAAATCAGTCTTTTTCCCATGTTCTCCCTCACCTCCACACTCTCTGCCTCCTGACCAACCTTCCCACGTGGGTGGACAAAATTGTTTAAAGAAACTATAGCAGTGTGCGAGAGTCAAATCTTTTTCTGTGAGTCTTACCATACCAGATTAAAACAAACTCAAGCTACCCTTAAAACAATGCCAAATTTGCAAATCTTCTCAAAAAGTTCAGGACAATTGTATCCATAGCCTGAACCCCTGAGTCTGGGTCATGGGGGCAGCTGTCCTCTGCTTTCTGTTAGGCCTTCCCCATCTTAGTTCTGAGGAACAGGAAGTGCTGCCAGAGGTGGGAGTGGAGGAATATCCCTGCACATTTGAAGTGAGATTTGTGCAAGCACTATTCCTGTTGCACACACCCTCTACTGTCATGGCTGCAAACCTGGCTCACAGAAGAGGAACAGGAGCAGACAAGCCCACAATACTCTGGAGTAGTTAGAACTAGCACAGTTCAAATGCTAGTTCTCTTCCCACCTCCTCAATTGCCCAACCAGTGAACACTTTAAAGCATCAAAAAAGGCAGGTCATTTTCTTTTCTGGGTGTCCTTAAAATCAGATTAGACTTCCCATGAGAAGAAAATAGCCTATCATGACTTTATGACCTCTCCTTCTCCTAAATGTTATTATTAGGGCCTGTGACCAGAGCTCTGCTGTCCCCAGAATGCAGGACTGAGGGAAAAATGGTCAGTTTGCCATGCAAGGGGACTAGGACCTGTAAAATTCTAAAGGATTTTCCTGCTATGATAGTATGGCCACTGCTACCTCTAGTTAATGCCCCTGGCTTCATGTCACTTCCTGGACACTGCAGTAAAATTGCCCTCAGAATACTGACATTTTAGGGAATCTGATGGGGCTCAGAGAAGCCTGCAGCCTGGCTGTGGAGCGCCCCTCAGTGCTGGCAAGAAAATGCACTCTTGTCATCTAGTGGTCTTGAGGGGCAACTGTGGGAATCTACACAACAGGACCCAGGATATGCCATATAAGAAAAAATGTAGTCCTCCCACTCATGGTCAAAGTGCTTTGACATGGCTTTCAGAGTTTCTTAAACAACAGATTAACTAATGCTTCCACCTCCAGAAGAAAAGTAAGGGTCAAAACGTTTACAGGGCTGTGACTATTAGCCTTGGGTGGGGTTGAGAACCTTAAAGGGGAAAGTACAACATGATTCCCTGGATTGCTGGGCACTAGGGAACTGCATGGGCAGTCCCTTGTGTCTCAGGGTCTGTCTGCCTGCACTGGAACTGGCCAATCCTGGAGGCCTGCCTGCCTGGGATGTCAGTCAGTGGGGCCATCATAAAAAAAGCTTTTTTCAAAGTGGTGAAAAATATCCTTATCTTGGAGGAAAGACCCAAACACGTGGTGAGCCCCAAATGTGCACCTGGAGGGACTGTGAAAGTTAGGATCCCTGTGTCTGGTACTGTAGATCTGGGATTTGACCTGGGTATCTGCATTGCCATTAAGTTCTCTGGTGAAACTCATGTTGGTCTGGAACCCAACCTTAGAAACTCATTGTCAACCATTGTGTGACTTAGGCCAGACTGCTGCTTCTTCAATGATAGGGGACAGAGAGATCTGAGTTGTGAGAACATGAGGCTAAGATGATAATTCTATAATGTGGGTCCACAATGCTGGTACCCACATGCTTTCTTTTTTCATGAAGAAATTTACCTGCATCCCTGCCTGGTGTAAGTGGACAAGATATGTCACATTCCTCAGGAAATGACCTGTTTTGTGAAAGAGAAATGCAGGCCTGAAATAATGGTGATAAGGGGGACCCAAGTCACCCTGAAGAGGGAGAATTTTGTTACCCTTTCCACAGACCAGATCACAAAACTCAGGGGAGATAAAGATAATTCCTTCTAATTGTAAAATCTGTAAGAACTTATGGTTAGGAATTCAATGAGAACCTGTCAGCATGGGCCAAAGTGACCTAGAGTTGTTATGGCAGTGGGGACTTGACAATCTAAAATCATCCAGTTGTCAGTCATAAGTCAAGGTGTAGACCTTGGCGTGACTCTCTAGAAAGTTCTCTGGTATCCTCCATTAAAACTAGATTGCAGGGCTGGGGATATAGCTCAGTTGGTAGAGTGCCTGCCTCACAAGCACAAGACCCTGGGTTCAATCCCCAGCACTGCAAAAACAAAACAAAACAAAAAAACCTAGATTGCAGAACTCTCTGGAAACTTCTCTGGTATCCTCCAGCAAAACTAGACTGCAGAATAGGCACACAGTCTCTCTCATTTCTTAGACAACCCATTCTCTCCCTTGAGAGTGTCTCTTTCCCTTGTCTTATCCCTTCAATAAACTCATTCCTCTTACTCTGAGAGACATGTCTGAAATATTTCTGAGTTGATCACAAGAATTAGGGTTTTTAGGGGAGTCTTTGCACTGCCTCAGTTTCTGGTCACCAACCCTATAACACTAAATTGCAAAATTCTCATGGTCTGCATTGATCATGCTCCAGATACAGTCAAGATTTCTGGGGCTTCAGTCTGCAGCTCTTTCAGGAAAAGGCAAAGGGAGAAAATGTAAGAATAGAGGTAAACACTAGGACTGCCTTTCCCCTTCTCACACTCTAGCAGATAGGTCTACAAGGAGATAAAGTTGGACCCATTCTTAAGCATCAAGACCATTGTTCCCCACTGCAACATGCACATGATAAATGAAGCCCTAATGCTCATCATCCATGTTCCCTGAGGCCAGGTTT
This sequence comes from Glaucomys volans, assembly GCA_020662805.1. NCBI lineage: Eukaryota > Metazoa > Chordata > Mammalia > Rodentia > Sciuridae > Glaucomys > Glaucomys volans. The sequence goes on from JAJEJO010004766.1 coordinate 58,115, forward strand.
TAGATATCTCCACAATATATACATAAATTCTTGAATATTCTCAAACAAAGATTTAAAACTGAGGCTTTTCATGCTAGAGATTTACCAACACAAATGATAAAGCCTCTGTACTGTACAACCAGCATGAATTCACAAGATGATCATTACCAGCCTGCCATCTCCATCACATGGTGTTCTTAGTCCAATAAGATAACTTCATTCAGCCAATCAAAAATGAGCAGTGCTCTGAGATCCTTCCTCCATCCTGTTCAGCACAGTCAAACTGCAAGTACACTTAGCCAATCAGAAGTGACCATTGCTCTGACAACCCACCAACAGGAATCCACAACATAGCTCTACATGTTCCATTCACTCAAGAAATGTGCCTCAGTTGATGTGGTTCTCAATATGCATTGTAGATTTAGTGAAAAATGACTTACCTGAAATTTGAAAGAAATTGTCACAAATATATGCCCACTGACAAAAATAACATCTTTAAAACAGAAAAAAGCAAGCATTTTCAGAGTTGCTATATCCATTGGATACAGTGGGCACAGTGCCTGTATCCCATGGAAATGTTTTGTTTTGAAATTCCAAGAAAAATCAATAAATAGAATCTGTCCTGGATTATATTCATCTTCATATCAGCCCAGTAGCAAAATGTAACTTTCAAACTTTGCATATCAAGGGTCACTTGAAGGCCTCAGAAGCAAGTCTCTGGGATTCTCTAAAGCCATGCTGCAACATGTATCCAGTATTAGGCTATTCTCAGGCTTTTATGGAATTAAACTTTTTTCTTATATTTCTTATTCATGTATTATGGTTATGAGACCAGGGAAAAGATCAGGTAGATGGTTGTCAAAAAGAAATGGGTAGATAGCACTACCCATCATCTGGTTGCTAAAAGCTTCAAGGGGAGGGGAAAATTCACATTTTCCAATCCAAGAAATCACCCCTTGGATAGCTCTCTTCCTGCGCTTTTGGTCACCTTTGGTCACATAAGCAAGATGAGAGGAGGAGAGAACATAAGAAGAAAGGAAACCTAAAATCTATAAAGGAACAAGACACCCCTGCTCCTTCAGGCATCAGCTCTGAACCCTCTTCTCTGTAGAGGAGACAGAGTCAGTCTCTCTCTCTCTCTCTCTCTCTCTCTCTCTCTCTCTCTCTCTCTCTGTCTCTCTCTCTCTCTCTCTCTCTCTCTCTTCCCCCATCTCTATCTCTATTGTTGTCTCTCTCTTCTATTCTTTAAATAAAACTTGTTTTCTTGCCTCAACATTCTTGGGTATTTAATCTTCAAAATAGGGGTAACAAGAACCTGATCCTGATTTCCAATACTGGACTCAGTGGTACATAATGCTGGGATTTGTTGTTAAATATTTATACATGCACACTATAACAATATAATTTGGCCAAAATTACTCCCCAGCACTTCCCCCAACCTTCCCTACTTCCCACACCATGGTCCCTTTCCTTTACTGATATGCCTTTGACTTTTAGAAGATCTACTCCCTCCTTTGCTTTCCTTTTTCCTCTACAACTTCCATATATGACATAAGACCCTTCACCTTCTGAGTCTGATACATTTCACTTAACATGATAGTTTCTAGTTCCCTCCAATTCCCCTCAAAGACATAATTTCAGCTTTCTTTATGAATGTATAAAAGTACATTGTGTATACATACCACATTTTCTTTTATCCATTCATCTATTGATGAATACCTAGGCTGGTTTTATACTTTGGCTATTGTGAACTGAACTGCTATAAATATAGGTGTATATGTACCACTGAAGCATGATGACTTCAGTTCCTCAGGATAAATAGTGCAGAGTTGTGTGGCTGGGTCATATGTTCCTTTTATGCCTGGTCTTTTAAGGAGCATTCATACTCATTTCCATAATGGGTATTAATTTACAGTTATCCCAACAGTATAAAAGTGTTCCTTTTTCTCCACATCCTCTGCAGCATTTATTATTTGTATTCTTGATGATTGCCATTCTGACTGGTGTAAAATGAAATCTTTTACATTGTATTACAGTGTAATTTTGATTTGCCTTTCTCTAATGGGTAATGATGTTGGACAATTTCTCATGTATTTGTTGGCCATTTGTATTTCTTCTTTTGAGAAATGTCTATTTAGTTTATGTGCCCATTTATTAATTGGGTTATTTGGGTTTTTGGGAGATTTAATCTTCTGTTGTTCCTTGTTACCATTCTCTTTTCTATCCATTACTAAAAAAGAAATAGAAGTGAGAAAAACAATAGGCCAACCAACATTTTTTGTTTCAAGTGACAGAAAACCAACCCAAACTAGCATTGGCAAAGGTGGTGTGTGTGTGTGGTGGGGGGTGGCTTCTTTTAAAAGGAATAGCCCTGTGTGTGGTTCTTAATGCAGGCACAGCTGCTTTCTGTGATCCAATCTTTTCACCTCTCAGTTCTCATTCCATTTTCTGGTCTCTCGTGTAGCCCCAAGATGACAGCAAGCTTTCCACTCTCACTCCTTACCAGTCATCTGTGGGCCTCTGGAGAAGTCTTTGTGGATGAGTTCAAGCCAACTTAGCAAGGTATGTACCTCCTTGTTCAGGGGGGCTTCCATGCTCTGACTTCTTAGGCCTTATTACTTGCCCCACTCACCCCATCTGGGGTGAAATGCAGAGACAGGATCCCAGAAAAAATCAGGAGATATTTATGGAAGAAGATAAAATGGATACTGGACAGAGATGAAACCCTCTGGGCAAACACTCTTCTGATTTGCAGGGGAACAGGTGGTTCCACCATAGAGCTGGGAAGTCTTCATCTTTGTCAGTTCATGACACTGTCCATGAACCCAGGAACCACGGATATCCCCACTTCACAGAAGAGGAGATCAGAGCTCAGAGGGAGTTAAACTTCCTGCCCAAGGCCACTGGCCTTGAAAGTGGTATAGCCAGAATATGAAGCCACATGCAGTTTCTAAAGGTGTGTTTTGAATCAATGTTGGCCTTACAGCTCATTGCTCATCTTTCTTAGTTACAGGAAAAATATATAGACCTAGAGGAGGAAGAGGGGAAGCAGAAGGATGAAGACAACCTCAGAGCACCTCATAGAGACTGCACCAGTTTGTTGCTGAGTTTGGGAGGATTCCTGCCTCTCATACCTTCTAGAGGCTTCCACACATTTATTTCCATGTAACCTTTGCAATTTTGGCACTTGTATTGGGTTTTCTTTTACTTATTTTTCTTAATTCAATTTCCTTCTATATGTATGAGAATGTATTTAAAACCTCAACTGTTTATGGCAATTGCCAATCAAAATGAGTACTACTTGACTCAAATAAAAATTAAATTCAAAATTCCATAGAAATACCAAATCAAATATTGTCCATCTGTGCACCATTCAAAATCACCCTGCATCTGAGGCCGGTCTTCAGGTTCAATTTGGAGAGTTAGAGGGAGCAGGTCACACCAGAACAATGAATGAACCCTGTGCTCCTCTGCCACAACCAATTTTCCAGGCATGCCTTCAGTCTCAGTTGCACTTCTGAGAGCAAGGTGAGGGAAGTCCCAGCTCCTCTTAATGAGGTGGCCAGGATGTCCTACTCCAAATGTGGCCTCATCACCAGGCTCCTGGTTCTGGCCATTGCATCCCTAGTTTCTGACCACATACCCTTGCAGATGTATAATATTCAGGGGATTTGGTGCCTTCCAGCACCTTTTGCCTGACAATTTTGTCATATCATAACTCCTAATTTACCTCTTCTGTGATTATTACTGGATACATGCTCTGGGAAGAAGAAACCATGTTTGCACACTGTCCTCAGGACACCAGATGATTTTAGGCTTAGCAGAGTCACTTCTTTGCGCACTGTCCTTCTGTCCAGCTGCTGTTCAAATGTCTGAGAAAGACAAACTATGGAAAGACAGAGGAAACAATTCCAAAATAGGAAGGGCCTTTGAGAGCTTGGGAGAGAAGTGGTCCACTGTACAAAGAAAGACAGTCCTGAGGGCCCTTGTCTCACTGTCTTGCGCAATCATCTGGGACTGAACTGTATTGGATCAATGTCCCTTGACTCCTGCCACAAGTTTATCATTTATTTAACTGAGAATATTTCTAGTCCAAATTACATTGTGCCCATAGATCCAAGGATAGAAAGTGCACACCCTTCACTCTAGGATAATCTAGTCTCTATGGTCTGGCCGTGTGGTCACACTGACATTCTCACCTGGGAGTTGAACATATGACCTGATAGACTAATTATCCCATAGAATTAAAAAACAGAGGCTTGGGTCACCTCAAATGATATCAACAGCTCTAACCCACCCTGCTCTCATTCTGAAGACTCCAAGGCTTTCCATCTTGTAAATGGGGAAGCTCAAACCAGATGGTGCATATAGATTAAATTTCATCTTTCACAGAAAGTAATACAGAGTCACTGTGTGTTACAGGAAGCAGGTTGTGGCCTGAACCATTTTCTCATAGGTGGCCTCTCTGCTCCCTGCTGCTCAGCTCTGTTCTTCAAAGGAGCTTCAATCTAGCCAATACTGGCTCCTCTCCCAGTGCTGGTGGTGGATGGCCAGAAGGGGGTGCTCCTTCTCACCTGCCCAGATTCAGCACAACTACAACAGAAGGAGAGCTGAGTAGACTTGAGAGACACAAGGAGGCTAAGGGGACAGAGGCCCAAATAATTCAAGGGCACAGCTTGTGCCAAGAAAAGAGGATTCCAAGGGAGGCTGGTTTTGTGGGATAATGATGGAAGAGAAGAGAAATCTTCCCCCAACCAACAATTCTTCCTCTACCCTCACTCTTTGGTTTACTCTTCTGGGTAACAACTTATATTTCACAGATTATTTTTACGATACCTAAAAACTAGGAGAATCCCAAATATTGAAAAGAAGTAATATGGCTGGATCAATCTTATATAGATTTATGAACAACAGTTTAAAATATGGTTGGTTTAAGTAACTCAAGTAATGCTCAAATGTAAATAAAGTAAATTGCATATATGATAAGATTACTATTGTGCTATCTGATGCTGTGTATCTTGAGCACATTGTCTGAAGGACTCACAACTATAGTGGTCCTAGGGAGCTCGCAGGTCAGTGTGTAGAAATATAGAAAGATATGACCCACTCACAGTCCCTTCCCCTTTCAGAGCCTCTGGGACACCCAAATCTGCCCTGTATGCCCTACACAGCTGTCACTGGGAACTCAGGCTGTGAACCTCCTGCAGGTGTCTCTAGACTGCTCTTCCTCATGGGAGGTGCCATGCAAGAAGAATGACATTAAATTTTGAAGAATTCAAGTCATATTGATGGTTTTGTCCCCTAAATATTCAGGCTAAAAATTAACATTCATATGGGAATAAAGGTGTCAATGTTGCCTAGCATGGAGCCCTGACATCAGCAAATTTATGACCCAGGGTGAATATTCACAAGTGAACCTTTGCTTCTGGCTGCTCCTCTAACATTATAATGGAATTAAAGATCACCAGACCCTGCTGCCAGCCAGTGCCACAGTTCTTTGTCTCTTTCTTTTTTTCTCATCCTGCTGCCCATCCCCAGCAGGATTCCATGAGGGAGCTCCTTCTTCAACACTGTTTAAGGCCATATGTTCACATGCTGCGTTAACACTAAGATGAAATTAGAAAGCTGGGTGTGGTGGCGCACGCCTGTTATCCCAGCACTTGGGAGGCTGAGGCAGGAGGATCATGAGTTCAAAGCCAGCCTCAGCAACTTAGTGAGGCTCTAAGCAACTCAGTGAGACCCTGTCTCTAAATAAAATACAAAATAGGGCTGGGAATGTGGCTCAGTGATGGAGTGCCCCTGGGTTCAATCCCCAGTACCAAAAAAAAAAAAAAAGAAAAAAAGAAATTAGAGCCCTGGCTTCCTTACTTTCATTTCTTCTTGTTGGGACTGCTACTTGCGCTGGCCAGAAAATCCTAGGAGAGAGAAGGCCGTGTCTGCCATGGCCAAGAGTCTGTGCTAGCCTCCAGCATAGCACCTGGCCCAGTGCACCTGAAAGGGATGCTTCATAAAATGAACCTCAAAAAGCCACGAGTGTGCTGACCTCTAGCTGTGACTACCAGAGGCACATGGCACACTATGGCTGGGAGGATCTTGGGTGTATTTTTTACCAGTGTAAGCTTGGCTTCACTAGGGGATTGGTCTTTAGGAAGATGGCCTTAGCTAAGGAAATGGCCTTTCTCTCACCAAAACTGGAGGACTAGGCCCAGTTCCTTGTTAGTCTACACCTCATGGAGGACGGGGGAGACCTACCCATGTTGCATTTTCTGTCCTGCTGGCTCCCTTCCCTCTTCTCATCCCACTCCATTTCAGACAACTGTGTACTGGGCATGTACCTTAAGCTTCCCAGCCAATCCCTCAAGGAAACATTGTTCCCACTTCACAAATGGAGCAACACTTGTCACTAAATTACCTTGAATGCTGTTACTGAGAAACAAAAATAAAAATTACTGTAAAGGAACATGGAACCAAATTGATGTCATCATATCCTGATGATGAAATGTCTCTAGGTACATTCCAATATATCTGTCTACCCCAGTGAAGGCTGCCAAAGTTGTCAGAGACTGAAAGGTAGACATTCTGGGTGCTGCACAGAGGAGCAGAGAGGACTCCACCTCCCATTTCCATTCATCAAAGGTGAAGGGATCCCAGAAAGCCGTGTCTCCCACAAGGTCTCCCACATTTAACTAGGGCAAAGAGAAGCAGGATGCATTTTAGTGGGTTAGTGTCTTTTTTTTTTTTTTTTTTTTTTTTTTTTGTGGTGCTGGGGATTGAACCCAGGGCCTTGTGCTTGCAAGGCAGGCACTCTACCAACTGAGCTATATCCGCAGCCCGAGAGTCTTTATATATTAACTTATTGGCAAGTCTATGGAGTTATTTACAAAATTATGAAAATCTGGAATCCACTTTCCTGGACTCACGATGAAAGCCAAATTTTTTTTTTTTTAAAGAAAGATCCTTGAGCATCTCTTAACAATAAGTCTTCTCTGTATTAGGTGACATTTTTGTATCATAGAAACTTGGGAAGCAAGATAGCAAGCAGATCTCCCATTTGAAACAAATCAGCTTTGTTTGTATCAAGACAAGCAGGCTGGCATAAGTAGGTCAAGATGCTCTTTATTTTCCTTTGAAAAGGACAGAGTATTTGACTCCAATTAAGGGTATACATCTGGGTAGTGCCTTTGTGGGTTTTGTAGGAAGGCATGTGAGCACCCATTGACTGGTATCCAGTTGATTGGTCTGGAACCAAGGTGGGCATCCAGGTTGACCTGAGTTTGTGCAAGGCTGCCATCATGTGCCCACTGCATATATTTCTAACCAGGGAGCTAGTGAACCCAGGAGAACAGCTTGGTTTTGCACTGTTCTGAGCTCTCTGAAAGTTTCCTTCTGGAATGATCATGGTTTTCTTCCAGCCAGAGTGCAGGCTCAAGATATAGATTAAACTCACTTGGAGGAAAAGCCAAGATTCAAAATTTCCAGGGCACCTGCCATGCCTGCTATGAGCCTCCACAAAAATGGGCAGTGATGCATCCATGAATTCCCAATGGCCTCAAAGGCCATTCCTGTTTGTATAATTTTGGATTGTTAAGATGACAAACCTGCACTCCAAAAGACAGCTTTGAGAGATTTTATTATGGAAAAAGGCCCAGGTAAATAAATTTTGAAGAACTGACAATTTATAAGCATGAGAACCCAACAGAATTTAGAACTCTGGTAAGCAGGCACTTGATCTAGAGACAGTCCCTTGTTTTGCTCATATTAAGGAAGATGTGGAAGACAGCAAGAGGTTTTCTTGATGTGTCCCAACCTTCCAAGGCTCTGGGCACAACAATGTTCAGAGTGGGAGCATTTTTAGATGTTGACTCGGTCTTCACACTGGACTCCTATGGTCACTTATTTAGAGGTGCCCACAGGTAAAAGAGAGCAGCCCAGAGAAGACCAATCCAAGCAAGTCCTCATCTAATATCATATCTGAACCATCCTTTGAACTTCCCCTTCTGCGTCTGTGTGTAGGGGGTAGGAATGACTAGGGATCTGTAGTGATAGGAGCAGGATACTCCATGTAGAAACTGTTGTAAAACTCTCATGTTTGTATCACTGGACATGACTAGTAGGGTGGATATTTAAGAACCAGATTCTAGTTTGTTCTGCTCAAATTTTTATCCAAAGACTTTATTCTGAAATGCATTGTCACCAAAGTATAGAGACCTCGCATGTATTTATAAATACCTAATAAGAATTAATCATTGTCCTACATGTAAGACAATCTCTTTGTAGAGTTCTATGTAAATCTTCATGGAGCTACTTGTTACTTCTGCCACCTTGGGGAAAGAGCAAGTGTACCACACGTCAACAATGATATCTCTGGCCTAAGGTTAGATGAGACTTCTGGAGAATAATATCAACAGGCAGGAATTGGAGATTAACAAGATAGATCAGGATAAACACCCAAGCCTGGGGACTCCCCTATACCTTTTTCTAGGAATTTACCACTTCAATGACCTACATTTTCATTCCCAAAGAAATATAGACTGTATTACTCTCCCTAGCAAATCAATAGGTATAAATCTCCAGATTATATACTTGTAGAAATAACAGAAAATATTTCCACATCATTTTTAGTGTTTACTGAGCACTGACTATTTCTTTTCAGTTGCTACTGTTTTTGTTTTAGCTACCTGCCTCAGGTAGCCCATGTACCTTTCATCTCCACTGTACTTCTAGTTCTTTTTCAAGACTTAAAAACTAACACTTTTTTCCAGGAAAACATTGACAGAAAGAGGAGGAAAGGCTACAAGAACAAACGAGGTAAAAGTATTCTACATCTTTTCCATGAGTGTACCTACCTCCAAACAAATCTCTATAGGCTCATCAGGTAAAGAGTGTGTTCTCAATGCCTTTATAATATTCCAGTAATAAATGACATTTCTTGCAGCAGTTCAGCCTTTCAATGCTGATGGAATGTGATATGATTCAATTGTACCTTCTCCACCCATGCTGCAGAAACAGTGTATATGTGTCCTCGTGGGCTGCATCAATATCAGTGGGCTGTCATGAAAATACCACAGAAGGGGGTAACCAGAAATTTATTTGTGCTAATTCCAGAATCTCCATATCAACCTGCTTCCTGGAATAGTTCCGTTGAGGCCACGCTTTGACATGTATATTGCCATCTTCTGACTCTATGTTTGCAGAGCATTTTTTCCTATTCTGTATCCTTATTGCTTTTTTTGTAAAGAAAAAATTGGATTAGACTCTACACCAATTAACTGTATTAACATTAATCATGTATTCAAGAATCAATATTTAAATGGAGTAATAGTCTGAGAGAGCAGGTATTTAGAACATCAACGTATGAGACTTGAGGAGAGAATACAATTTAACTGGTAGTATAAACTAGTTGACTGCTGAAGACAGACTCCCAGGAAAGGGAACACTGAGTGAAGGGATATGCAGGCCACATTTTAATAGCTACAGGCAGATTATGTCACAGATGGGCTGCTGAAGTTACTTTGGCACAGGAAATCTCTGATTGTAGTGTCTTCTCTCAGTCAGGATTCTCTGGATTGTGGCATTTAAAAAGTTATTTTTCTTGGTTAATCTCTTGTCCATGTGGCAAATAACATCTCATCGTTCCACTTTTTTCTGATTTCCCAACTGAGAAACTAGAGTTGCCTTTCAGTTGATTTATCAGCCACTTAGATTATTTACTTACTCAGGTTTTGGTTCCTGTGTTGTGCTTTCTTGCACCATGTAATCTCCATACATTTGTCCCAATGTAGAACCTGGGTTGGCATAGCTCTTTTACTAAAGACTTCCCTTAACATGAAAGGATAAATAATAGTCTCTCAAGTCCAAGGGGCATCCTGGGATGTCTTTTTCAGGCTCTCTCTTTAAAATGGAGATGAAAGAATATTTCCCTAGACAAACATCCCCTATATTAGGAGCAAACCAGATTTTGAGAAGCTTAGAATTTCATGGAGTGTTGTCCTGGGCAGTTCTCAGTTCTGATATATGCTGCTGAGAAACTGATACCTAGGAATTTCTCCGCAGAAGGAAATAGATATTACAGCTTGTCCTTTAGGTCTAACCCCAAATTGCCAAAACTTTGCATTTCATGTATTTATGTAATAGAGTCAGGGTTGTGGAGTATTTCAGGCTTTGTGTCCCTAGCCCCTTGGAACCCCATCTTTTTTTTTTCACCTATATATCTACAAGGTGAATTACCTAATGTACATGTATGACCGCATGACCAATGTGATCCTGCAATATGTATAACCCAGAAAAATGAGATTACACTCTATTCATCTATGATCTATCAGACTGTACAACTGCATTCTACTGTCATGTACAACTAATTAGAACAAATAAAATAAAATAAAATAAAATAAAATATTGAAAAAAACTGTACCAAGTGAGAAAGAACAATCTATTTTTGGACACTTTCTGGTTAGAACATCCTGCTCCCATTCAGGGTATTGTTTCTCCTAATTTTGGGCCAGATGAGGAATAGTAAGGAATTGTATCCCTCAACACTAGCATATAAAGACAGAGAATGTGCCCTTTAATCCCTGACTTTAGGGGACCCATAGGCCTAATATCTGGAATCTGTCTATTGTGTGTATGATGGAGAGAGTCAAACTTAAGAGTGTCGTTCCAAAAGCATATACTTCATTAGTAGTACTTTATGTCACATAAAGGTAATATTTTGGAAAGGCTGGGTTATGTTATTAATACCAATTTCAAGTCTTTACGCTATTAGTGTGAATATTAGAAATCTTTAATTTACCCTTGTGCCTTACATGTTGTTTTCACTGGACATTGTTGCTTTAGGGGAATGCTTCCCATTCAAAGTTTAATATGACTCCTAACAAGAACAGAGAGCAGAAATGTTAAATAAAATTTTGTAGCAATTGTCATTATATTATTTATAAATAATATACAGGCACATATAATCCACAAACTGAAATAACCTTGTATGCCAGGTTAAATGCAGATTTTCTGTTGGTTGGACTAGAACCCACTTCTGGAAAGAAGTATTGCCTTAAAATAGCAGCAGACTGAGGTTCCAAGGTGCAATTCCAAGAAGTTAAAAGGAAAAAAAAAGCTGCAACTAAGAACCTGTCATTCTGGCCTTACTCATGCCTGGATTGGATATTACTCCTTGTCACTCACAAAAAAGCCTCACTGGTACAACTCCAGGGGCAGGTCTGATGCCCTGTCCAATCAGGAGCACTGAGTGAGAACTGTCCAATGCTCTTTGCTGCCAGGGAGGAGGGGGCGGGCTTCCACCATCTTGTCCTTCTCTCCTGAGGCCGCCATATCTGCCCTTGGACTTCAGGCTTCACTCTCTTACTTAGGAACCTCAGGTTGCTCAGCTGTGCAGGGGCTGAAGATCCCTAGGGAGAAGGCCTGCTCCTGAGAACCAGGAAATGGTGAGTGGGTAGTGGCATCCTGAGCCCGGGGAGGGAGGCTGGGGGAGGGCGACTGTTGGAATGGCGGGACTGGCTGTGGCGTGAGCAGGAGCTAGCGGAAGGGGAATCTCCGCCATCTCTGGAGTCTGCAGGCCTGAGCCCACCTGCAGGCAGTACCCCTCAGTCCTAATGGCCATCCAGGTGGGGAGCATGTCAGTGGCAGAGGCCCCCCACTGCCTTCCATATCCTTGCAGGGCATCCTCAACCCCTGCCTCAGATACTCCCTGGCCGGTGTGTGCCTGCAGCCGGCGCCTCCCAGGCGCTGGTGACTGAATCTCCGCAAGTCCTTTTCCTGCAGGAGAGGAGCTGTGGTCTATAGGGAACTCGCTTCCTCCTGAGCGAGCTAATTTTCATTTTTCTTTTTTTTCTTTACTTTCCTTTTTGTGTCTTGCTGGGAGTTGAACTGAGGGATTCTTTACCACCAAGCTATATCCTAGTGCTTTCTCTTTTTTTATTTTGAGACAGGGGCTAGCTAAGTTGCTGAGATTGGCATTGTTATGGTTTGATTTATCCAGACTTTTCTATTGCAATTAAATATATTATTTTTACATACATTTAATTCATATATGGATTTTGTTCATATTCTGATTCCTTGATGATCATTGTAATAGAATAATTTCACAATATCCATGAATGTCAGGTAATGATAAGTACTACTTTTGCTCTTATAATTGAAATATTTCTTGGCAAAAATTATATATAACTTTGTGGACAAATTTTAGAACTCTATGCTTTGGTTCCTTATTTCATTACAAGTAAAGCACGATGAATTTTTTTTATTATTGCATTATACTTAAACATAGTATTTGTGTTCATTTTGACATAATCATGCAAACATGGAATATAATTTGTTCAGTTCCCCATTCCCTCTCCTCCTACCTTCCCCTCTCTTCCTTTTGTTTGTAATTATATTAATTACTGTTTTAGATACATAAAAGTACCTAAAAGTACTTTAACATAAGTGAATTCTACTTTTATATAGATGATATATTCATGCATGAACATAGCAATTTTGCTGGGCCATATTGTAGGTTAATTTTGGGGGAAATATTCTTCTTTTTTAAAATTTATTTATTTTGATTCATTGTACACAAATGGAGTACAGCTGTTGTTTCTCTGGTTGTACAAAGTAGAGTCACACCATCTGTGGCATTCATACATGTACACAGGGCAATGATGTCTGTCTCATTCTGCTATAATTATTACACCCCCACCCCAACCCCACCCCTCTTTCCCTCTATGCAATCTATCTTTCCTCCATTCTTGCCTCCCTTCCACCTTGCATTATGCATCATCATTCACTTATCAGAGAGATCATTCAGCCTTTGGATTGTGGGGACTGGCTAATCTAACTTAGGATGACCATCTCCAACATCATCCATTTACCTGCAAATGCCATAATTTTATTCTTCTTTATGACTAATATTCCATTGTGTATATATACCACAATTTCTTTATCCATTCATCTCTTTTTATTTATTTACTTTTTGTGAACCAGGGATTAAACTCAGGGACACTTGGCCGCTGAGCCACATCCCCAGCCCTATTTTGTATTTTATTTAGAGACAGGGTCTCACTGAGTTGCTTAGGGCCTCAAGTTGCTGAGGCTGGATTTGAACTCACAATCCTCCTGACTCAGCCTCCCAAGTCGCTTGGATTATAGGCGTGCGCCACCATGCCCAGCTCCATTCATCTCTTGAAGGGCACCTATGTTTGTTCCTCAACCTAGCTAATGCGAATGGAGCAGCTATGAACATTGATGTGGCTGCATCACTGTAGTAATCTGATTTTAAGTCCTTTGGGTATAGGCCAAGGTGTGGGATAGCTGGGTCAAATGGTGGATCCATTCCAAGTTTTCTAAGGAATCTCCACACTGCTTTCCAGAGTGGCTGCACCAACTTGCACTCCCACCAGCAATGGATGAGTGTACCCTTTTCCCCACATCTGCGCTAACACCTGTTGTTGCCTGTATTCTTAATAAAAGACATTCTAATTGGGGTAAGATGAAATCTTAAGGAGGTTTTGATTTGCATTTCTCTTATAACGAGGGATGTTGAACATTTTTTCAGAAATCTGTTGATTGATTGTAGATCTTCTTCTGTAAAGTGTTCATTTCCTTGGCCCATTTATGGATTGGGTTATTAGTGTTCTTGGTGTAAAGATTTTTGAGCACTTTGTAGATTCTGGAGATTAGTGCTCTATCTGAAGTGTGTGTGGCAAAGATTTTCTCCCACTCTGAAGGCTCTCTCTTCACATTGCTGATTGTCTCCTTTGCTGAGAAAAAGCTTTCTAGTTTGATTCTAACCCAATCATTGATTCCTGTTTTCATTTCTTTCACTTTCAGAGTCATGTTAAGGAAATCTGGTCCTAGGCCAACGTGATGAAGATTTGGACCTATTTTCTCTTCTATTAGGTGCAGAGTCTCTGGTCTAATTCCTAGGTCCTTAATCAATTTTGAGTTGAGTTATGTACAAGGTGAGAGATATGGGTTTAGTTTCATTTTGCTGCGTATGGATTTCCAGTTTTCCGAGCACCATTTGTTGAAGAAGTTATGTTTTCTCCATTGTATGTTTTTGGTTCCTTTGTCAAGTATGAGGTACCTGTATTTATGTGGTTTGTCTCTGTGTCCTCTATTCTGAACCATTGATCTACATGTGCCAATACCATGCTGTTTTTGTTACTATTGCTCTGTAATATAGTTCAAGGTCCGGTATTGTGATACCCCTTGCTTCGCTCTTCTTGCTAAGAATTGCTTTAGCTATTCTGGGTCTCTTATTCCTCCAAATGAATTTCATGATTGCTTGCTCTATTGCTATGCGGTCTGTCATTGGGATTTTAGTTGGAATTGCATTGAATTTTTATAGTGGTTTTGGTAGTGTGGCCATTTTTACAATATTAATTCTGCCTATCGAAGAACATGGGAGATCTTTCCGTATTCTCAGACTTTCTTTAATTTCTTTCTTTAGTGTTCTGTAGTTCTCATTGTAGAGGTCTTTCACCTCTTATGTTAGATTGATTCATAAGTATTTTATTATTTTTGAGATTACTGTGAATGTTATAGTTTTCCTAATTTCTCTCTCAGAGGATGCATCACTTACGAATAAAAATGCATTCAATTTATGAGCATTAATTTTATATCCTGCTACTTTACTGAATTCATTTATGAGTTCCAGAAATTTTCTGGAAACATGTCATCAGCAAATAGGGATAGTTTGAGGTCTTCTTTTTCTATTCGTATTCCTCTAATTTATTTGGTCTAATTGCTCTGGTTAGAGTTTCAAGGATGATGTTGAATAGAAGTGGAGAAAGAGGGCATCCTTGCCTTGTTCCAGTTCTCGGGGGAATGCTTTCAATTTTTCTCCATTTAGAATGATGTTAGGTGTGGGATTAGCATAGATAGCCTTTACAATGTTAAGGAATGTTCCTACTCTCCCTATATTTTTTAGCATAGTATTGAGCATGAAGAGGTGCTGTATTTTCTCAAATGCTTTTTCTGTATCTATTGAGATAATAATGTGATTCTTGACTTTATGTCGTTGATGTGGTGAATTACATTTATTGATTTCCAGATGTTGAACCAACCTTGCATCCCCGGGATGAAACCCACTTGATCATGGTGCACTATCTTTTTAATATGCTTTTGCATGCGATTTGCTAAAATTTTGTTAAGAATTTTTGCATCTATGTTCCTTAGGATTATTGGTCTGAAATTTTCTTTCCTCGATGTGTCCTTCTCTGGTTTTGGTACCAGGGTGATATTAGCTTCATAGATTGAGTTTGGAAGGGTTCCCTCCTCCTCTATTTCATGAAAAACTTTGAGGAGTATTGGAATGAGCTCTTCTTTGTAGGTCTTGTAGATCTGGGCTCTGAATCCATCTGATCCTTGACTTCTCTTTGTTGGTAGGCCTTTGATGACTTCTTCTAATTCATTGCTTGAAATTGATCTATTTAAGTTGTGTATGTCCTCCAGATTCAGTTTGGGTGGCTCATATGCCTCTAGGAATCTGTTGATGTCTTCCAGTTTTTCTATTTTGTTGGAGTATAAATTTTCAAATTAGCTTCTAATTATGTTTTGTATTTCATTAGAGTCTGTTGTGATATTTCCTTTTTTAACATGAATTTTAGTAATTTGAGTTTTCTCTCTCATTCTCTTCATTAGTGTTGCTAAGGGTTTATCAATTTTGCTCATTTTTTCAAAGAACCAACTTTTTGTTTTGTCTAGTTTTTGAATTTTTTCTTTTGCTTCAATTTCATTGATTTCCACTCTGATTTTAATTATGTCCTGTCTTTTACTACTTTTGGTGATGTAGTGTTCTCCTTTTTCTAGGGATTTAAGTTGTAATGTGAGGTCATTTGTTTACTTTTCATTCTTTTATTGAGTGTACTACATGCAATGAATTTTCCTCTTAGCACTGCTTTCATAGTATCCCAGTGATTTTGATATGTTCTATCATTGTTCTCATTGATCTCTAAGAACTTTTTTATTTCCCCCTGATGTCTTCTGTTATCCATGCATCATTCCACAGCATATTTTTTAATCTCCAGGTATTGGAGTAGTTTCTGTTTTTAATTTTATCATTGATTTCTAATTTCATTCCATTATGGTCTGATAGAATACAAGGTAGTATCTCTATCTTTTTGTATTTGCTAAGAGTAGCTTTGTGGCCTAACATTTGGTCTATTTTAGAAAAGGATCCATGTGCTACTGAGCAGTAAGTGTATTCACTTCTTGGTAGATGAAATATTCTATATATATCTGTTAAGTCTAAATTAGCGATTGTGTTATTGAGTTCCATAGTTTCTTTGTTTGGTTTTTGCTTAGAAGATCTTCCCAATGGTGAAAGGGGTGTGTTAAAGTCACCCAATATTATTGTGTTGTGATCTGTTTGGTTCCTGGAGTCAAGAAGGATTTGATTGACATACATGGATGCACCGTTGTTTGGGGCATAAATATTTATGATTGTTATGTCCTGCTGATTTATGCTTCCCTTAAGGACAATGAAATGTCCTTCACTATCCATCTAACTACTTTTGGCTTGAAGTTCACTTTATCTGATATGATGATGGAAACCCCTGCTTTTTTACTGAGTCCGTGTGCATGGTATGTTTTTCCCCATCCTTTTACCTTTAGTCTGTGGGTATCTTTTTCTATGAGATGTGTCTCTTGGAGGCAGCATATTTTTGGGTCTTTCTTTTTAATCCAATCTGCCAGACTGTTTTTTGATTGATGAGTTCAGGCCATTAACATTCAGTGTTATTATTGAGATATGATTTGTATTCCCAATCATTATGGCTTATTGTTAATTTTTAACTTGAATTGATTTCTCCTTTATTTGGCTATTCCTTTAGGGTAGTTCCTCCCTATGCTGGTTTACATTGTTGATCTTCATTTCTTCCTCATGGAACATTTTGCTGAGAATGTTCTGTAGTGCTGGCTTTCTATTTGTAAATTCTTTTAGCTTTTGTTTATCATGGAAGGACTTTATTTCATCTTCAAATCTGAAGGTGAGGTTTGCTGGGTATGATTCTTGGTTGGCATCCATTTTCTTTCAGGGCTTGGAATACATTATTCCAGACCCTTCTTGCTTTTAGGGTCTGTGTTGAGAAATCTGCTGATAACCATATTGGTTTCCCCGTGAATGTAATCTGATTTTTTTTCTCTCACAGCCTTTAAAATTCTCTCTTTATTTTGTATGTTAGGTACTTTCATTATAATATGCCTTGGTGTTGGCCTGTAGTAGTTTTGTACATTTGATGTCCTGTAATCCTCTTGTATTTGATTTTCCATTTCATTCTTCAGATGTCCGAAATTTTCTGACATTATTTCATCGAATAGTTTATTCATTTCTTTGGTTTGTATCTCTGTGCTTTCCTCAATCCCAATAATTCTTAAATTTGGTCATTTCATGATATCCCATAATTTTTGTAGTCTTTGTTCATGAATTCTTCCCATCTTCTGTGTTTGGTCAACTTTGTTTTCAAGATTAAATATTTTGTCTTCAATGTCTGATGTTCTATCCTCCAGGTGATCAAGCCTGCTGCTTATCTATTGAGTTTTTAATTTGGTTTATTGTTTCCTTCATTTCAAGGATTTCTGTTTGGTTTGTTTACAACAACTCTATATCTTTATTGAAATGATCTTCTGCTTTCTGCATCTGTTTAAACTGTTGATTGGTGTAATCATTCATTTCCTGCATTTTCTCTCTCATCTCATCATTTGCTTTTCTGATCATTTTAATTATGTACATTCTGAACTCCATTTCTGACATTTCTTCTGTCATGTCATCATTGGATTCTGTTGATGAAGTTTCTAGGTTTGTTTGAGACACTTTCTTTCCCTGTCTTCTCATGTTGTTCATGTATCTTCCCTTCTTTCCATGAGAATCTGAGGTATAGCAGCTTTGCCCCTTAAACAAGTGGTGTCCCTGCAGGTTTCCAATTTCTCACCTCCTAGTCTTCAGTAGCACTAGACCACACACCGGGGCCAAGCCGGAGTAAGACTTGGCCTCTGGGCTCGGCCTTCCAGCGTGGGAGCCTCAAGTGTGCACTCAGTGCTCGTTTCCTCCACAACTGAAGGCTCCTCTTCTACACTGTGCCTGCTGCCCCCTCAGAGGCCTCATGGGAGCCTTCTTGTCCCACACAGGGAACTCTTCACCCATTGTGCTGTGCTGAGTCTGATATCTGTCTCTGTGTCCACCTCCCTGGACCTGAAATTCTCGCAGAACTTGGCTGAGATGAATGTAAGGCTCTGGACTGGGCCCCCAGGAGAGGAAAACCCAAGTGTCATCTCCTCAATGCCCACTTCCCACGCTTAGTACTCTTGCCTCCGGTTGTGCCAGTGGCCCCCATGGAGGACCCACGAGAGTGTTCTGAACTGACATCCCATGTGGGGAACTCTCAGCCATCTGTGCTCTGGGCTGCGCCTGATCAAGTTGTCTTCTTTGTAATGATGAGTTTTATCATCTAAACGTGGGATGTGTAATTGAGAGTTTTATGTGCTCCTGATGATTTTTATTTTCTCATAAGTTCTACATATTTTCTTTCTAAGCATGGATACATGTGAAATACTACATGCATACTGCACATATAATAAGCTTAAGCATGATGTTTTGTACTATTTTTTAAACTGGATATACTATAACCAAAAATGGGACTGGACCCTAGTGACCATTCTCCCACAGATTATTATTTATCTCTTCCAAGATGTACATTCTCTTGAAACATGCCCCTGGGTTTGTATGGTTGGCGTTTGGAACAGTACTATTGTGTTCTTACATGTTACCATGGTCACATATGCCATAATTTCAGTAAGTCTTTGTGATGGTAAATATCATGTATCTTCAATAGCAAGAGTTTCCACAAATAGATAATAATAAAATACTCTTGAGTGTATGAATATTCATTTCTTTTATATCATCAACATTAATTAATTTTGTCTACAAAGGGGTTTTATTTTATATTTCTCTAAATATTTTTAATATATCTTTAGATGTTGGATGCTTATGATTATTGAACACTTAGCTATCTCCTGTATAAATTGGCAGTTCCAGATGCTTACCTGCATTTCTTTTGTGACTTCTGGCTTCAAAGATAAGAAAATGGATTCAAAAAGGCAGATAGAATTTGATGTCAAGAAAAAAGGTTTTACTTTTAATTATTTAAAAAATACATATTTGCATTTTTCATTCCCTTGGGTTTGTATTGTAGGTATCTTCTATATTTTATTTTATTTTATTTATTTTATTTTATTTTATTTTATTTTATTTTATTTTATTTTATTT
>JAJEJO010004766.1:77358-104884 GCA_020662805.1 Glaucomys volans
TTTATTTTATTTTATTTTATTTTATTTTATTTTATTTTATTTTATTTTATTTTATTTTATTATTTTATTTTATTTTTTGAACCAGGGATTGAACTCAGGGACACTCGACCACTGAGCCACATCCCCAGCCCTATTTTGTATTTTATTTAGAGACAGGGTCTCACTGAGTTGCTTAGGGCCTTGTTAAGTTGCTGAGGCTCTCTTTGAACTCATGATCCTCCTGCCTCAGCCTCCCAAGTCACTTGGATTACAGGCGTGCGCCACCACGCCCGGCCTGTATATTTTATTCTTAGAGTTTATTTCAAATGGAATTCTAGGGCTTGTCTTTGCAAATTCTAACAGGAGAAATAAATAAGGAAAATCTCTCTTCCCTATGTCTGCAGGAAAATGAATATATTTCCTCAAAATCATTTGGTAAGTAAATTGTTGAATGAAACATTCACTAAGTCACTAAAACATCCACTCCTCTTCCCTGAGGGGTTTTTTTTTTCCTTGAATGCTTGTGAAAGTGAATCATGCATTCTGTTATCTGAATTTTGGAGTTTAAAATCATATAGGATAAGATTTGACAAATTCTAGAAATATTCATCATAATTTATTGTTTTCTAATGATGTATTGGAGGGATAGTAACAAAAGGACATATTTATTTATTGAAATAGTTACATGGTTTTTTTTTACAATTTCTTATAAGCCTTTTAAATTTACTTCTTTTCTGAGTCAGACTCTGGGCCTGCGATGTGCTCTTTTGCACAATGTAATCTTCAAGCATTTACTGTCATAAGGAATCTAGGTTGATAACTCTGTTTCTGAAGAGTTACTTAACATGAAAGAAGGAAAAACATTTGCATTGCTCCTGAGATGTCTTCTCTTGGTTCTCTCTTCAAAATAGATATTTCTCCAGACTGACATCCCCTATATCAGGAGCAAATCAGCCTTTGAGGAGCTTTGAAGGGATTTCATACAGTTCTGTCTTGGGGTAGTTCTCTGTGTGCAGCTGAGTTGCCCTTTAATGTCTGGAAACCTTTGTTTTCTCATCTGTACAGTGGGAATAATTTTAGAGGACACAGATGGATAATGCTCTTCATGGAGTGCACTGATACATGTATGTGCTGTGGCACCTCCATTCCACATGAGCACAGGGCCCTGAGATGTCAGTTGAATGCACCATGGAGCAGCTGAGGACAGGGAGCACCTCCTTTACTCATGTGAAAGGGCTTTCAGATGTCACCGTGACACAGCACAGAGCAGCTGAGGACAGGTAACAGAGGACTTCCAATCTCAGTGCCTACAGGAAAAACAGCTGTCTTCAGGGCACTGCACAGAGCAGCTGAGTCCAGGGAGCACTTCCATTCCTCATGAACACAAGACCCTCAACTGTAACTAGGACATAGGACAGGGCAGCTGAAAACATGAAGCCTCTCATTTCCTTATAAGCACAGGACCCTCAGCTCTCACCCAGACTGAGCACAGAGCAGCTGAGGAAATGTAGTCCCTCCATTTCTTTTGAGCATAGGCACCTCTGCTGTAACCAGGACAAATCACAGAGTAGCTGAAGACAGGACAGGGAGCACATCCATTGCTCTTTAGCAAAGGGCCCTATAACCAGGACACAGCAAAGTAGCTGAAGACAGTAGTACATGGAGAACCTGTGTTCCTCCTGAGATCAGGGCCCTCAGCTGTCACCAAGGCATAGCATGGAGCATCGAGTAGCTAAGAACAGGGAGTGTAGATGTGGTGTTCCCAGAAGTGAATCATGCATTCTATTATCTGAATTTTGGAATTTAAAATCATATAGGATAAGATTTGATAAATTCTAGAAATATTCATCATAATTTATTGTTTTCTAATAATGTATTGTAGGAATACATTGCAATCCTTACAATTGCAATACAAATGCAATACATTTCTTGCAATGTCTTCACATAGAAGACAATGCAAGAAAGTTCAGAGGACATATGAATGGGTTGTAAAAGTCTGAACCCAAATGGTGAATTAATTCTGTAATATGGATTAACTGAAGTGGTAGGGTGTGGCTGGAGGAAGTGATAATTGGGGCATCACTTTGGGGTATATATTTTCATCTGGCCAGTGGAGTCCCTCACTCTGCTTCCTGTGAGCTGCTTCCCTCTACCACACTCTTCCACCATGATGTTGAGACTCAACAGAAGCCCCAGTGAATGGTACCTAGGATTCTAAGGACTGAGACCTCTGAAACCACGAGCCCTTGAATAAACTTTTCCTCTAGAGTTGTGATGGTTCTGTCCTTTAGTCACTGCAGCCTAAAACCTGACAAAACAAGGAGGCACCTCCATTCCTCATGAGCATAGGGCCCTCGGTAGTCACAAGGGCACAGCCTGAGGTAGATAAGGATAGGGATCACTTCCATTCCTCATGAGCACAGGGCCCTCACTTGTCATCAAGACACAGAAGAGAGTAGCTAAAAACAAAGCACCTCAATTCCTCATGAGCACAGGACCCTTGGCTATCATTAGGACACAGCACAGAGCAGCTGAGGACAGGACAAGGAGAGGGCCCATTCCTCATGAGCACAGGGCTCTCAGCTGTCACCATCACAGGGTTCAGAACACCTGAGGATATTTAGAACTGCCTTCCTCATGAGCACAGGGCCCTCACTTGTCATCAGGACACAGAAGAGAGTAGCTAAAAATAAAGCACCTCAATTCCTCATGAGCACAGGACCCTCAGCAGTCACAAGGACACAGCACAGAGTAGCTGAAGACAGGACAGAGAGCACATCCATTCCTCAGTGAAGGGTCCTCAGCTGTATTTAGGACACAGCAGAGCACCTGAGGACAGTACAGGGAGAACCTCTATTCCTCATGAGCACAGAGCCCTTGGCTATCATTAGGACACAGCACAGAGCAGCTGAGGACAGGACAAGGAGAGGGCCCATTCCTCATGAGCACAGAGAGGGCTCTCAGCTGTCACCATCACAGGGTTCAGAACACCTGAGGACATTTAGAACTGCCTTCCTCATGAGCATAGGGCCCTAATCTGTCAAGGGCACACCACAGAGATGCTTATGAAAGGAACATCTCCATTCCTCATGAGTACAGGACCCTCAGCTGTCACCAGGGCACAGCACAGAGTAGCAGAAGAGAGGTAGTGCCTTCAATCCTCATTAGGACAGGGCCCTCACCCATGCCAGGACACAGCAGAGGGCAGCTGAGGACAGGTCATGGAGTACCTCCATTCCTCATGTGCACAGTCCTCTCAGCTGTCATCAGGTCACAGCACAGCAGAGAGGACAGGGTGCACCTCCATTCCTCACAAGCATAGTACACTAAGCTTTCACCAGGACACAGCAAAGAATAATTGAGGTCAGGACAGGAAGCGCCTTCTTTCCTCATTAGCACAGGGTCTTCACATATCACCTGGCACATCACAGAGCAGCTGAGCATAGGGAGTATATCCATTCTTCATGAGCACAGGATTCTAAGCTCTCCAAAGGGCACACATAGAGCAGCTGATGGCAGCAATCACCTCCGTTGCTCATGAGCACAGGGCCCTCAGCTGTCAACAGGACACAGCACAAAGTAGCACAGTACAGGGGACTCCTCAGTTCCTCATGAGCACAGGCTCCTCAACTCTCACCAGGTCATAGAACAGAGCAGCTGAGGAGAGGGCATGCCTCCATTGCTCATGAGTTCAGGGCCCTCAGCTGTCACCAGATCACAGCCCACAGTGGAAGATGACAGTACAGGGGAACCTCTGTTCTTTATGAACACAGGATCCTCAGTGTCATCATGAAATCAGAGTAATTAAGGACAGGGAGCTTCTCCATTCCCCATGAGAATAGGCCCTTCAAATATCACCAGGACACAGCACTGAGTAAATGGAACTAGACAGGGATCACCTCCATTTCTCAGCATCACAGGGACTTAACCTATCACCAGGGCACAACATAGATCAGCTCATAGGGAGCGCCACCATTCCTCTTGACTACAGGCCCTTCAGTTATCACCAGGACACAACACTGACCAGCTGAGGATAGTGAGCACTTTCATTCCTCGTAAGCACAGTGCCCTCAGCTGTCACAAGGATAGAGCACAGAGCAAATGACTGCAGGGAGCCTTTCAATTCCTCTTGAGCACAGGGCCATAATCTATCACAGAGTGCAGCACAGAGCAGTTGAGTACCAGGAGTACCTTCATTCCTCATGAACACAAGGCCCTTAGCTGTCATGAAGTCATGACTCAGAGCAGCTCAGAATCAGGAGTTCCTCCATTCCTCACAAGCACAGTTTCCTCAGGTGTCACCAGGATAGGACAGAGTAGCAGAGCACAGTACAGGGAGCACTTCCATTCCTCCTGAGTACAGGCCCATCATCTATCACCAGAAGCAGAAAGTACCTGAGGACAGGTCAGCTATTCCTCATCAGCACAGGTAGCAAATGAACACATTCCAAAGCAAATGAAAGCAGGGTGATCCTCCATTATTCATGAGCACAGGGCTCTCAGATGTTCAGAACACACCATAGAGCAGTTAGGACAGGGAGCCCCTCAATTCCACATGAGCACAGGGCCCTCAGCTGTCACCAGGGCATAGTGCATAATAGTGGCACAGGACAGGGAGAACCTCCATTTCTAATGAGCAAAGGTCACACATTTTTCACCAGGATATTCCAGAGCACATGATTTCAGGGAGCATTTCCATTTCTTATGAGCACAAGGCCCTGATCCATCATTAGGAAGGACAGAGAATAAAGCACCTCTATTCCTCATAACAAAATGGCCCTCAGCTATCACCTGGACACACACAGAGCAACTGAGGACAGCAAGCACCTCCACACCTCATGAGCCCATGGCCATCAACTCTCACCAGAACAGAGCAGAGTTATTGAGGACTGGAAAGGGAGAACATCCATTCCTTATGAGCCCAGGGCCCTCTACTCTCACCCAGACACAATACAGAGCAAGTGATTATAGGGAGCACTTCTGTTTCTCATGAGCACAGGGTCCTGAGCTGTCATTGGGACAGAGCACAGAGCAGCTCATTACAGGAAGCACCTTTATTACTCATAAGAACAGGGACCTCAGCAATCACAAGGACAGCACACACAGCTGAGGACAGGAAAGGGAGGACTTCCAATACTCATGAGCTCAGGGACCTCAGCAGTCACCAGGAGAGAAGAAGTCACCTGAGAGAGAAGCTGAATACAGGGAGCTACTTAATTCCTCATGAACACAGGGTCTGATGCTGTCATCAGGACACTGCACAGAATAGCTGAGGACATGACAGGGAGGACCTCCATTCCTCATAAGCGCAGGGCACTCAACTGTCTCCAGGGCATAGCACAGAACATACAGTAGCTGAGGACAAGGACTGTTATTTTTTAGATGTAGTGTTCCCAGAAACACACATTCAACAAAATTCAAGAAATTTCAGAGGAGAAATGATTGGGTTGTAAGAGTCTTAAAATAATCAGTGAATTAATATACTGATAGGGATTATCTGAGTGATAATAAAGTGATAGGGTATGGTTGGAGGAGGTGGAAATTTGGTATAGTTTTGGTGTATATGTTTGTATATGTCCAGTGGAGTCTCTTGCTCCTTCCTGATCCCCATATGAGCTGCTTCCCTCTGCCACACTCTTCTGTGTTGATGTTGATCCACTC
This sequence comes from Glaucomys volans, assembly GCA_020662805.1. Lineage (NCBI taxonomy): Eukaryota > Metazoa > Chordata > Mammalia > Rodentia > Sciuridae > Glaucomys > Glaucomys volans. The sequence continues at coordinate 82,999 of JAJEJO010004766.1, forward strand.
TTGGAGCCACAAGGAATGAATGATACAGTAGTTCAGAGGACTGAGACTTCTGAAACTGAGAACCCTATAATAAATTTTGCCTCCTCTACAGTTGTGCTGGTTGTGTCATTCAGTCACAGAAACCTAATAGCTGAGTACAACAGGGAGGCACCACCATTCCTCCTGAGCACAGTGCCCTTACCTGTCAAGAGGACACAGCACAGAGTAGCTGAGGACAGGGAGCACATCTAATTTCCTCATGAGCAAAGAAACTTAGGCTGTGCAGATAATAATTATTGAATTTTCTTTCAAAAGCTTGTAATAACCTTTTAACTGTATGCACAAATATCATCCACATTCCCAATATAAAAGATTAAATGTTCCTTGCCTAATTCCAAATTCCAAATCTCTGGTGGTTCAAGGTGGTGCAAGTAATTAATTTTTCCTCGTACTTCTTTTACTGTGTTGATAATAAAAGAGTTGTCTGCACCATGATTCTAAAGCCGATGCTATAGAGTCATGTTTAGAAAATGACATACAAACATATAGTATTGGTGATTTGTAAAGGAAGATTGAGATTACTTCTGACTGGTGTATGTCCTTGTTATAAATTGAACCAGAATTTCCCCAGGTCCTGGAAATGTAGCCCCATAACCAATCAGGTATATAAAAAGGTATATATATGTAGACATAGGTGCATGCTAGTCTCTTGCTTGCATTTCTTTTGGGTAAGGAATAAAATTCCTTATCTATATTTCTCCTCAGGTCCAAAAAACAGGAGAGACAATCCCCTGAGTAATAGCAGGGAGCTTTAATCAGAAAGCTTCGGAGGTAGACTTTCTTCCTCCAAATGCTGTTTTCTTGAATAAGCATCACTAACCAAGTTCAAAATAATGTGAACAGCTGTATGAGTCAGGTGGTATTGTGGAGGTGTTTGGGTTTTCAAATTAGACACAATGTTTTTGGTACTACAGATTGAACCCAGGGGTACTTAACCCCTGAGCCACATCTGGAGCACTTTCTATATTTTATTTAGTGACAGGTTCTTATTTGCTGAGGCTGGCTTTGAAATCATGGTTTGATTACCTCAGCCTTACAAGCTGCTGGGATTACAGATATGTGCCACCATACCTAGCAACAAAATTCATCTTGAATTCAATTCACTTACTTATTTAGGAGATTTCATCATGGGAAGAAAAAAAAAATGTGGACTGGCAATTAGGTCAAAGGACAAATTGCAAAATAAGGAATTGTGCTTTAATGCATTTACATAATAGACTCAAATCTGTGGATCTGAAGACATGGGCCTCAACTCCTGGAACTTCATTTACTTCTGCTCGCTATCAGATATATGTATTGTATGGATTGTAGCAAGCATTTGGTGAAAAAAAGTTTACTTTGGAAGCTTCCAGGTTAAAGCTCCCTGCTCTCACTCAGAGCAGTGTCTCTCCTATTTTTTTGACCTGAGGATATATAATACTAAGAAATTCTATCCTTCACCTATAGCCTAAGAAGGAGTGGTCAGGATGTTCATCTCCCTGTCATCAGTGGAACAATAGCTCTCAAATCTGAAATGTGGTTCTGTGAGCTGAGATATTCTGGAGGCTTGACATAGTTTTGAGGGTGCTGTTCCAAAAGTATATATACTTCATTAGTAATATTTTATTGGTCACATAATTGTATAATAGATATATTGGGTTGTATTATTAAACTCAATTTCTAATATTTATTTTTATGTGAATACTAGAAAAAAAATTACCTGTACACCTCACATACTATTATTGCTAGATATTGCTGCCTTAGGGGGTTTCTTCCCAGTTCATTGTTCAATCTCTTTCCTCACAAGAGAGGAGAGCAGGGAAGTTAAATGAACATTTATAGGATTTTCATTTTTTATTATTTCCATCTATGAATAATATATAGACAAACATAATCCACAAATTGAAAAGGCCTTATATGCAAGGTTAAATGCAAATGTCCTCCTGGCTGAACTGGACCCCACTTGTCCAAAAAACATTGTCTTAAATTAGCTGCAGCCTAAGGATCTGGATTTTAATTCTCAGTATCTCAACAGAAAACTTCAGGCAAGAACTTGCCATTGTTACCTCATTCATTCCTGCATTTGATGTCACATCCTGTAACTCACTAGGCTCCATCTGAACATGTGAAGACATAAGCCCTGTCCACTCAGGAGCCCCTAGATAAGCATTGTCCAATCCAACACACAACCAGTAGAGAGGAGCAGACTTTGACCATGTGGTGTGGATTTTGTCTGTGGAGACTGCCAGTGTCGGTGTCCATCTGTAGGCTCTCTCATTTATTTGCAGGGGACCTGATTTGCTGTGCTGTGCAGGTGTTGGATGATCTATAGTGAGAATTCTGGGGCCCTCAAAAGCCAGTAAATGGTGAGTGTCCAGTGGCATCCTGAGATTGGGGGTGAAGCTGCATGACACTATCTACACTATAGTGGGAACTGGCAGTGGTGGACAGAATCCTTGTGATAGTCTCTAATGTCTGCAGGTCTGAGTCCTCCTCTAGGGCAGCTTAACTCGGAATCCTAACTGGCCAGTCGAGTGGGGCATATGTCCTCAGTAGACTCTGGAATTCCTGCTGTATTTCTGAAGAGAACCTCGGCCACTACCTGAAATCCTATCTGAGCACTTATGTGCCAGTGTTCTAGCACCTTCCTAGATTGTGTGGTGGATTGTGGAGAGGGGTGTTCATCAGAATCACTTTTTACAATCTTATGGAGGTCTAACCGGCACATATTAACCTGTACATATCTTAGGTGTATAATTTTATCTTCTGGCATATGTGCATACCCATAAAACCAGCACCACAATGAACAAAATTATCTGCATTATTAAATGTCCAAGTGTCCTTTTTATCCCTTCTTTTGCTCTACCTCACAATGTTTCATGTAATAAATTTAAATCTTATTGAGCACAGCAAGAACAAGCAAACATGGAAATTATAGAGATCCTTGAATTACCACAAAGGAAACATACCTTGTATTATTGCCTACATCAAGAAATAGAATATTAATGATGCCCTGACAAACCATTCATACCCTCTTCCTCTTAATAACCCTCCATAATGTAAGCACTCTTTTCCTTTTCTACATAGTACTGTTTATCCTTTAAAAACAACAAGCAAAACATAAAATAGAAGTGTTATTCCCTCTTTACTCATTAATATAAAAAGTAGAGAAGAAAGGGGAGTCGGTGGGTTCATTTCCAATCCTGACTCACCCCAGCCTCCTTCTCTTTGATAGGAAAGAATGTGAGGTAAATATACGGATGAAGAAGGAGAGTCTTGAATCAAGATGTAAAGCTGGAGGCTGCTGAGGGAGGCTACCAGAGTATAAGTTGTAGGAGGGAGAAAAAGAGCAAGGAAGGGTAGAAAGGTAACTGATGACCATGGGAAACCCAAATGGAACATGGAACAGGCCAGATGAGATAACCATGGTGGAGAGAGCAGAGAGTGTCAGCATCTAGACAGGTGGAAATGAGAAGGTTGGAGTGAAAAAAGAGTGGCATCTCTGGTGCAGTCGTCCATGCTACAAGCAGGTAAAATGTCCATATGCGAGTTTTTTCCCCACTCTCACTTCCAAAGGGACATCCCATCCCAAACCCATTGGAAGGGTTTTCCTGCTGTCAACCCAATTTCTGACTTTTGCCTATTGGGATACATTTTATCATTTTCCTCCTGTTCTTTCTCATCTTCTGAATACCATTTATTCCCCTCTCCATTCTTAGCAGGTTCTTTTTCCTCCTCAGCCCCCTTCTCATCCTCCTCTACTACTTCTTTATTTTGCCCTTTCCAGTTTGCTTTATTGTTTACTTTCTTCCTGTCCTTCAGGTACATGCCACTAAATATACCACTGTCTAATGCTTTTCTCTGAGATCATGCTGGGACTGTCTTTGAACTTGTGTGAAAACTGGGTCCCAGCATCCAGGTTGAAGTGTCCTGGACTGCGCAGTGTGGTGGCACCTGGAGGAGCATTTCCCAGTGGTAAAGATGGCAGTGGGATCCAATTTGAGCATACTTATAGAATATTTTTTCCACTTCTGTTCTGTCTAGGGGTAGAATTAATGGAGATAGCACCACCCCACTTTCCAAAGTGGCTTTACATTTTACCCTGACACAGCAGGCCTGACAATTCCAATCACTTAACATCTCTGTGACCATTAATCTTTTTTATGTGTGTGATTTTTTTTTTCTTTCTGGTGAGTATACAATAGTCTTTTTTATCTCAAATTTATATTCCTTAAGTAGTATTGCTTTATACTCATATTCATGTTTACTACATATCATTTAAATGTTTCCTTTCTGAAATCTTTTGAAATGTCTCATCTATGTTGTACTCTGGTGAGGTGTATTTTTCCCCCAAGAAATGGTTGAGAGTGGAAAATCACAAGTGGCAATCACACCCCAAAAGAAGGAGAAGCCTCCTTTCACTGTGTGGTCAATCTATTCTGACCCATTGGTTACTGATCACTGAATGTCTTCAATATGTATAAGAGAATTTCAAGGACTGTACCTTGTTTCTCATTTATATGTTATCCTATCACATTTTATGTGTCGGGACAGTGTAGGTCAGGGGCTGTCCTGAGGCTGTTTTAACTTCTCAAAGGCAGCTTGGAATTCTGGTGTACAAGCCAAATATGGTATTTGTTCCTTTTAAGGCCTCACACAGGAGTTTACCTATTAGTCCAAAATTAGGGACACAAATATGGCAGCATCTGTCTGTTTTGGTCAGTTATTTCATGGCTGTGACCAAAATTCTGTACAAGAGCAATTTTAGAGAAGGAAAAGTTTATTCTAGGGCTCACAGTTTCAGAAGTCTCAGTTCAGAGATGACTGACTCCAGTCCTCATGGCATGGGATTAGGCAGAACATCATGGCAGGAGAGTGTGGTGGAGAAAAGCATCAGGAAGATGATGCCAGGAAGCAGAGAGTGCTCTGCTCATCAAGGACAAAATGTAATCCCTACAGGTCTGCTCATAGGGAAACTTCTCCTTCAGCCATACCTTACTTGCCTACAGTGACCACTCCATCCCTATCAGAGGATTAATGCATTGGATAGGCAATATCCTCATAACCTAATCACTCAACATCTAAACCTTCTTGCATTTTCTCTTGCATGAGCTTTTGGGGGACAAATAATATTTAAATCGTAACACTGACATTTCCAGGAACCCATCTACCTGTCCCTGGTTCCTGACTTCTATAAGGCTTAAAACAGCCTTCTTTAAATCTGACATCAAAATTAAGGTTCATTGGCTAATCTGGAATCCCAGATAGGTGACTTGTTTATAAAACTAAGCCATTTTAGTGAACATTTCATAAACACATGAGGAGAGGTGATTTAGTGCAGCAATATAGTATTTCAAAGTCTGAGTTCATAGTTAGGGTTGGCTGTAAGCAGATCATTCTCCTATTGTGAAAGTATTTCTTTATCCAAACATATCCTTCAGAGCTCACACTTTTGGTATACTTGTATTTAACAAATCACAAAAATTTTAAATCTGTGATGTAAGAGAACCCAGTAATATTGGATGGTTACTTTCATATTGAAGTCCTATCACTGGAGAGCAGTGATTAGGAATTCCTTATCAGAGGGATGCAAAAGAACTCATCTTTTAATTTGGTACTTTGAACCAGCCATTGTTTCCTGGCATTGCCATTAGTAAAGTACGTGGACCAGGACAAATGAATATCTGAAACAATGTTATTTTTAGCTCTTAGATCTTGCCTAAATTAGTATTCATCAGTGGGGGTTTTTAAATTTCTTCTTTATATAGGAACAGTTGGGGTATTGCAGGGTGCTTGCAAACACAATGAATCCATCTCTTAAGAACTTGTCCAAAGGAGGCTTCATCCCTATTAACACTTCTCTTAAAGGGATATTGTTTCTTCACAGGGAATTACCACCTCAAACAAAATATTATTTGAGATAATATTGATCATCCTTCTCAGGGTCCCTTTGACCCATATACTTTTTCATGTTTGTTTATTTGGAACAGAGATTGCACACATTGATCAATATCCCCAGCACTTTTTATCCCACTGATCCATATTCCCAGCACTTTTTATTCTTTTATTTTTTTTTTAATTTTAAGTCAGGATCTCACTAAGTTGTGTAGGGCCTCAGTATGTTGCTGAGGGTGGCATTGAACTTATAATACTCTTACCTCAGTTTCCCAAACAGGTGAGATTACAGGTATGTGCCACTGTGCCTGACTCAATAGTGCTTTTTTTTTTAAATCTCTATCCCAAATTGATTTGTAAGTTTTTAAAAAATTAATAAAATTTTTATTTTTTTCTTCACATAAAAATTTCTTGTTTTACTGTGTAAAAACTTATTTTTATATATGTGCACTTAAAATATAAATATCACTTGATCAATTTGATTTTGTGGTCTTCTTAACATGTTTCCATTGCTTTTATTTATAATGCTCTGATAATTCTTTTAACCTTCCCACTCTCTTTGACTTTAATGGTTCTTTTAATCTGAATTCCAGATCAAATAAACTTTAGTAAAAATTGAACTGTACCATTTAGTGGATACTTAATAAAATGTCATTAAATTGAATAGTATAGCTACTATCACATTATTTTTGGTTTAATGACCTAAGATAGGAAAACTCTTAGAGTAATGTGTCCACATTTGAAATAAGTAAAAAAAAAAAAAAGGATTATTACTGAGGCAGACAAGATGGTGTATGAGAGTACAGTAGCATTTCTCCTACCTCAGATGCTGAGAACTCAAGTTGTAGAAATACTACTTCTCTTTGAGGCTTAGAGTGAAAAATTCTAAGATGGGAGGTTCAGTGTGCCCTAGCTGAACCATAAATTGTTCAACCCATTAAATTGGTCTAAAATAAAGTCACCCTGAGTTTATCAATCATCATTGGAGAGCCAAACCAGGAGTCATCTTGAGAGTACACGACAGCTATGCCAATGTGAAATGGAAGCCCAGATCTAGGAGATTATGGCTCGGTCTGCATAAACCTATCTGAGCCTAGCAAACTCTTCACTGAGACTAAAAACTCAGGAAAAATCAGAAACTGAGAGCATTTTTGACCTGGTAAACTCAAATTGGAGAACATAGGGAGAACCCCAATCTCTCCAACCCTATAAGTCCTGTGACTCGAAGGAGCTCATAAGGACAGGTACAATGAATGATTCAGGAAGTTGATATGGTGGGTAACAAGTCACTGCATGCCTGCCTGGCCTGGCACTTGCCAGTGTTCTGACACCCACCTGGTCCTGGCCTGTTCTACCTACATAGCCCTCTGGTCCCTCAGCCCACAGTGTTCCAACCCACCCCCCAAAACTCCCTCCTGCCCACTGCTTGAACTACTATGCCTGCAGTTTCACTGCCTGGACCATAGCAAGCCTGTCAGACTGCTACAAGCCAACCCAACACAATCACCTGCTGTGCCATGTGGCCCATAGGCTGACTCACCCAGCCCACCATTCACCACCTGACCTTCCCAGCCCATCACAGATTGACATCTACCAGGCTTTATAAGAATAGTGATTCAACCCTGCCTGCAACTTGCCACAAAATAAAGCTATTGGAATCTCAATAAAACTAAGCCCCTGTGAGAGAATTTTCTCACAGACACCAATGAGAAACAGACCCTGGTAATGAAATGATTCAGTTTGTGTAGTTCATGTGTCTAGAAATGTTTTGAGCTCTTCAAGATTTTCTATTTTATCTGAGTATAAATTCTCAAAATAGTTTCTTATTATGTTCTGTATTTCAGTAGTGTTCATCATGATATTTCCTTTTTAATCACAAATTTCAGTTATTTGGGTTTTCTCTTTCTTTTTCTTCATTAGTATAGATATTTTTTTTATCAATTTTTTTTTTTTTACTTCCAAGAACCAACTTTAACTTTCCTCACTTTTTTTTTTAAATTTTTGCTTTTGTTTCAGTTTCATTGATTTCAGCTCTGGTTTTAATGTTTTCCTGTCTTCTACTGCTTTTGGTGTTGATTTGTTGTTTTTATAGTGCTTTGTGATGTAATATTAGTCCATTTATTTGTTGGTTGTTTATTCCTTTAATAAATGAGGTCAATGTAATTCCTCTTAGTACTGCCTTCATAGAGTCCCAGATATTTTGATATGTTGTATTACTGTTCTCACTTACCTCTAAGTATTTTTTTTTATTTCTTCCCTTACTTCTACTGCTATTCATTCATCATTCAATAGCATGCTCTTTAATCTCCAGGTTTTGGGGTAGCTTCTATTTTTTTTTATTTTATCATTGATTTCTAATTTCATTCCATTATGATCTGATAGAATAGAGGGTAGTATTTCTATGTTTTTTTTATTTGCTAATTGTTTCTTTGTGGTATAGCATAGTTTATTTTGTAAAAGGATACATGTGCTGCTGAGAAGAAAGTGTATTTGGTCAATAATGGATGAAATATTCTATGTCTGTGGAGTTTAAATTGTTGATTGTAATATTTAGTTCTATTTCTTAAATTTTTGTTTGGAAGATATATCCAACGGTGAGAGAGGTATGTTAAAGTCATCCAATATTACTGTATTATGGTCTATTTAATTCTTGAAATTGAGAAGGGTTTATTTGATGTACGTATATGCTCCATTGTTTGGGACATATATATTTATGATTATTATGCATTGTTGATGTATGATTCCCTTAAGCAGTATGAAATGTCCTTCTTTATCCTTCTAACTTTGACTTTCAGTCCACTTTATCTGATATGAGGATGGAAACCTCCACTTGTTTACAAAGTCCAGGTGAATGATATGACTTTTCCTAACTCTTCCAATTCAGTTTGTGAATTCTTTTCCTAGGAGGTGAGTCTCTTTAGACAGCATATTGTTTGGTCTTTTTTATTCATACCAACCTGCCAGTCTATGTCTTTTGATTGTTAAGTTTGAGTCATTAATATTCAGGGTTATTATTGAGATATGATTTGTATTCCCAGGAATTTGAGGGTTTTTTGTCTGTTTTTATCTTGACTTAGTTTCTCCTTTCATTGACTATTAATTTGTTTATTTCCTCTGTTTACTGGTTTTCATTTTTTTTTTCATTTCCTCCTCATGGAATATTTTTCTGAGAATGATCTATAGTGTAGGCTTTCGATTTGTGAATTTTTTAAATTTTTGTTTCTCATGGAATGTTTTTATTTCATCTTCATATCTGAAGCTTAATTTTTCTGGATATACAATTCTAGATTTGACATCCATTTTCTTTCAGAGCTTGATATATGTTGTTTCAGGACCTTCTGGCTTTGAGGGTCTGGGTTGAAAAATCAGCTGAAATCTCAATTGGCTTCCCTCTATGTGTAATTTTTTTTTTTTCTCTTAACAGCTTTTAAAATTCTATCTTTATTCTGTCTGTTATTCATTCTCATTATAATGTGTGTTGGTGTGGGTCTGTTGTAATTTTGTACATTTGGGGTCCTGCAAGTCTCTTGTATTTGTTTTTCATATCATTTTTTAGATTTGGGAAATTTTCTGATATTATATCATTGAAAAGATTGTGAATTCCTTTCATTTTTATCTCCATGCCTTTGCCTATTCTGATAAATCTTACATTTGGTCTTTTTATGTTATCCCATGTTTCTTGAAATTTATGTTCATGGTTTCTTTCCACTTCTTCTATGTGGTTGACTTTATCTCCAAAAGTATATATTTTTATTTCATTGTCTTAGGTTCTGTTTTCCAAATGGTCTAGGCTGTTGATGATGCTTTTTATTGAATTTGTAATTTGCTTTATTAATTCCTTCATTTCACAGATTTCTGCTTAACATTTTTTCACAATTTCTAAATACTGATGTGATCTTTCATTTCCTGTATTTTTCTTTCATTCCACTCCTTATAATAAACTTTACTTCACACATCAGTTTAACTATGTTCATTCTAGTCCCATATCTGCCATTTTTTTAAATGTGTTGTCAGTTGATTCAACAATTAGTATCCAGCCTGCTGACTCAGTTGCCTGTCCTGTGCTTTACACAGAATACCACTGTGCATAGTGAAAGCCTCAGTGACCAAGATTATTATAAAAACTCCATATTCTCAGAATTGTTGGAGGCATGAGAAGTGCTTCCTCACAGGCAGTTAGACTAAGTCATGGGCAATGCCTGGCAGTAGGTGGATGGTTAAGTTTGAGGTCTGCATCATTCTCTGGTGCAGTTGGAGTGATTGAAGTCTCTAGTATCTTCTCTTTGTGTCTGCAGGTACCTGAAGCTGTGTTGCTACTGAAGGTGTGTGACAGGTCAGGAACTGATTCTGTGCAAAGTAAACAACCCTAGAAGCATGGGCTCTTAGAATGACAGCTCCATTTGAATTTTCAATGTAGTATTTAATGACAAGAGTTTAATATTCTGTGTGCCAGTTCTTCATTTGAAATGAAATGTCACTTCATTTTATATGAGTGAATTTAGTGTTAATAATGCATTTTTAGCAAATATTAACCTATTATACATCTTAAGTCAGTTGCTCATAATTGTTTTTCACCAACTCTACTAAATGCTTTATTTAAAACTAGGATAATTAAAATACAGTTTTATTGAGCAATAAATTCTGAAGTTGCTAAGCCTGGGATTTGTTAGTTGAATCATATCTTTCTCGTTTTGAGCTCTTAAATTTATGTCCACAAAATGTTTTGAAATGGCAACAGTCATAAGCAACAGGCTTTTTAAGGTGCATATATTATATACTATGAAATTATTCTTTATGGCAGTCTTATCTGCCTATGCCCATTGCATTCCTGGGTTACTTGTACTAACTGTAATCCCAGGAGGCAAAGAAAAGGCCCAGCAACTGGGTCACAAGTGATTGCCCATACTAAGCAGTGAATATATATCAAATAATTTGATAAGTATTTATTGGATTAATGAATAAATCAGATAGCTGGAAAGATGGTGTTGGATAAAGTACACCAGAGTAAGGGCTTCAGTCTCAGCCCTGTCATAATGGATCTGTGACCTTGGGCAAGTTAGATAACTATCCTTAACAAAGCTACAGTAGTGGGATATCTCAAATGGAGGTAGTAGTTGCAGCCCTGCTAAGGTCATGGAGTAACGACAGCAAATGTTTATTTGGTAAATAAAATCATAGGTGTGAAAATACACCTTAACTTGTAAAGTAAACATCATGTGGTGGCATTATTATTTTCATGCCCACCTATGCCAGTTACACTCTAATTTGACACATCAACATACATTAGTATTCAGAGTCATCTACTTCTATGTAATTTGGAACTTTGTTTTTAGGTAGTTTTTGCAGAATGAATTTTCAGTCTTTGCAGTGCTGCCCAGCATTGCAGACTGGTAAGAACTGTGTCCCATCCTCCCTTCCATTCCTTTTCTTGAAGTGACAATGTTCTTGGGAAACTCAAGCAATTCTACTATTGGCTGGGCTATTATGGAGGCATTACATCTGTGCATCTCATGTACATTTCATTACCAGTCCAATATGAGTGACTTTTATCAGCTTCTTTGTCAGATTATCAGTGTCGGATACAGGTCATTTTATCATTTGTTCCCTCATTAAGAAGTATCTTATTATGCCCATGTCATCTATGAAACTTACCTCTTAAAGCTCCAAATTCCCTAACAGTCAAATGTGCTTTGACCCTGGCCAGGGACATTGTTGTAATAGGAAGTTGGAAAGACTTTGCAAGGCTATTTATTTGGATCCAGATATAGTCATGGTCCTTTAGCACAACTTTGGATAATTCTTCAGAATTCCTGTCACCTGTATATCTAAGGAAGAGCTAAGAATCACTGGGATTCAGTCTGTACTGGCACTTAGAAAAGTGTTCATCATGGTAATCTGAGCTTACCCCAGGTCTTTGGGCAGAAATGTTGGCCACCAGTTACATTCCCATATATAAAGGAAGAGGGAAGGGACTGCTCTCTCATCCTTGGAGAGGAATCTCAAAGAAGACCTATATTGCAATTCAAGGTGATGTGTGTTCCATGCCAGGACATTGGAACTCTTCATGGTCAGGTCTGCAAGGAGTTTATAGACTGGAGAGTAGAAACCAATTGGTCATGGGGAGAATCAAGTGTTATAAGGAGATAAAGTTGGGCCACTTGAAGTTGAATGGAACAGCTTCTGTAGTAGGCAACTCATGCACAGGGTGGGTGCCCACTGAGGTAAAGTCCTTGGAATTGAATGAGACACATCACTGTCTCAGAGTGAACAGAAGTATATGGGAGCTAGATGAGTATGGAGAGTTCACTGTGTTAGACCATGAAGAGTGGCTTTGAGACTCAGTGGTTCTCATTTTCTGATTCTAGAAAATCCTAACTTAATGACTGGGCATTCCATTTTTTTTTTGTATGTGAAGTGAGTACACAACAGTCTTGTGTCTGACATGAACATATCTTGCCTTTTGTTGGATAAGGCTGTGGTGAAGGGTGGATGGAGTTGGCAGTTCCTTAGGAGGATTGAATTTGGATGCAGGTTTAGGAGACATGTAGCCCATGCATGTGATGTGGACTCAAATACTTTTCTTACCTGTCTTCAGGACTGCTCTCATTCTGCATATCGTAATATGAAGATAAACAGAGGCAGCCTTATCATACAGATTCTGTGGATAACTGGGTAGGGAAAGTAAGTGACTAGGTTGCTTAAAGTCAAAGCATATGTTAGGGGTGGAGCTCACGATGCACTCAGTCCTTGAATGGGACCTTTCTTGTCATTTTTGTGAATGCTTGTGAAATGGTTCCTCTGCTTGCCCACAAAGGTGACAATGTGGCAGAAGGCACTTTGTGTCCATCCTTTGGTGTTGTGTTGCCATATGCAGTCAGGTTCTTGGGCAGACTGCTGAGTTCTAAAAAGTTCCTTTTCTCCCTTTGTGATGTGCACAGATAGTGAGCTGGCCTGCCCACCTTTTGGACTTTTATGTGTGTGCATAATTATCAAATACTGGCACAGATACAGGGCTCTTGTGAATTACCAAATTTCATATGTTTAATGTGAAATCATTTCTCATGAGCACTTACTCTTTGCTGTAATCAGAGCTGACCAAAGCCTAGCTAGGTCTAATGGCTAGAGTAATTGCTATGAGAGTCCCTAGTATCCAGTCATCATTCAGTCAGTAAATCTCACCTCTACTAGGCTCTGCAGATGAAAAGATCAATAAAATGGCCTTACTCTTTAGTTCATCTCATGTAGTCTTTTTATTAACAGCTTTATTGAGGTATAATCTGCCCACCATGAAGTTCATTTGTGAAGTGTCCAGTTTTGGTTCTAGGGCATTAGCACATCTACAGCGCCTCTCACCGCTATCAGAAATTTTCCATTACCTAAAGGAAAACCCTGTACCCATTTGTAGTCATTCCCAATCTTGCCTCTTCACTAGCTCCAGGAACCATGAATCTTTGCCTCAATAATTTGTCCTTTCTGAATATATAATACAGAAGGAATATACAGTGCTTGGCCATTTGACACCATCTGTGTCCTTAAGTGAGCTCTCTTTTTCTTTCCTCTTGTCTTTTGTTGATCATTGTCTGATTCACTGAGTCATTTCATTGGTACATTTTCTGGTCCAAGTTCTGTGGAGTAAAGAAAAGGCACTCCTTCCTTCAACAAGTATTTGTCAGATGCCTCCTTTAAGTCACACTCCACTGGTTCCTCTTCTCACTAAATTCAGTGTGATAAAGGTATAATGGCAAACATGAGCAAAACACAGACACATCAATAATCAAATGATTAGAGAAGACCTGTCCAAGGATAGAACATTAATAACAAAGATTGAAAGGGGAACCCGTGACACAAAGAGATGGGGCTAGACACTGGGCACAGCATTTCATGCTAAGGTGGGCAGGAGTCTGGTTAGTTTCAAGGCCTCAAAGGAAGCCAGAGTGGATGCAGTGCTATTAGGAGGTGGCCCCAGGTCAAATGAGCAGAGCCATGGTCACCTGGAACTTTGTTGTGGGAAAAAGGTTTGGATTTTTCCAGGTGTACTGGAGGCTTTAAACCAGGAGAATGCTATGACCTGATTTGGTTTAAGAAAATCTGACTACTCTTTGAATAATGGAAGTAAGGATCAAATTAGGAACAGAATACTTGGGAAGCTTCTGCAAATGTCCTGGCAAATGGCACTGGCAGCCTTGGTTAAGACAGGTAGAAAAAATGAAGCAGAGTAGATGCATAAAAAAGCTATGTCTAAAGGAAAGTGGGCAGTTCTTAAAGATGGGTTGAGTGTAAAGTGGAGTCAGGGTCTGATTTGAGCCCTTTGGTATACATTTTTCTAAAGTGAAGAAAGCTGGTTTCAAATGGCTCTGTGACATGAAAACTCTAGGCAGAAAGATTGGACATACACAGAGCTCACAGGAAAGCTGGGATTGGATACTCAGAAGTGGGAATCATCAGTGAGAGGGAGTACTTGAAACCATATTAATGGACAAGCTCCTCCAGGGGAAGATTCTAGAGAAGAGATGAAAGCCCCATTAGTCTGCCACATTTAAAGAAGGACAGAGATAAGAGCTGGGGAGGAGGCATCAGGGGAGCCTGGTGGCATGCAGTCATCAGGAAGCAGATTTTTCAGCCAAATCCAGCCATGTTGAGGAGTGTTGAATCAATAGGAAGTGAATTCAGTAGAGAAGGAATAAATAAGAGATCAGCAAAGCAGAGGCAGAGAATGGGAGGCATGAAGAAGAAAATGAGAAGCAGAGAGCAAGGGTCTGTGAGCCTATCTTTAGACCATCACCATCTTTGGGTAAAACCTGCACATAACAGACTCAGCTCCAAAGCCTGGTTGGGAAAAGTCCAGCTTCACCCTCATCAAGGTTATAAATTGGAAAGCATCCCACAAAAAAAGTGTGCTGTGGACAGATTAGGAAGTTTAGGACCAGACAACCATAGCAGCACTATTTCACGCTTCACCCAGGATGGTTTTTCTTCACGTTTTTAATGTTGATTTTTAGTGTGTGCTAATGGCATTGCACTGTTTTATCTTGGAAGGTTATAAATGAGGAGACATCCTTAGAACTCTCTTAGCTTTTGACAGCATGAATTTTTCCTTCAGCCTAGACTGGTCCATGCATTATTAGAAGAGGTAAATTATTATATCTGAGATAAATTATGTACCCTGGTGATATATAGAATGTGTATATTTTTATAGTTGGAGTCTATAACTCAATGTATGAAGCAATTTTTGAGAATGACCTACAGTGAATAATTTTGGTATTTAGAAAATTACCTTTTCTAAGTCTGTGTTCATGGTCTTTTTGACACCTATCTTTCATTCTATAAAACCATTGCCTAATTTAGTTATCTAAATTATTTACCTGTGCTTTGTAGAATTTGGTATTCTACTTAAAAATCTATCTTGCCAAGTACTTTAAACAACTCATTCACTCTCAATGCTTTCATTAATTTTTCTTAATTTTAAAATGGACAAATAAAGAGAATTCAAAACCTGGCTTGAAGCTTCTGTATAGGGATTAAACTTACTGAGTTAAATTTCAGTTAAATTTAATAATTTTTTCTGCAAATCAGAATTCATGTTAATTGAACTTGAAGAGAATGGAGGCATTGGCAACTTGCCTGTGGCTTATCTCTAATTCTTGGTTGAGAGTGGACTGTCTAGTTGTTTAGTGCTTGTCCTTCCATTATACTTTTTATGAATTTGAGTAAATTTTAAATGCCTTGGGTACAATTTAGTCATTTCTTTGATCTTGTGAAGAAATAAAGAATTGTGACAGTCATGGAATTTTTGAACAGCATCTAGAGATTAAACTTTAAAAATACTATTTCTGAATTATTCATGGAAAATGTCCTTGATTTAGAACAATTTTGTTATCTTACTATACTTTTAACACCTTTAGGAGTATATAACATATAAAACATTGGAAAGATGCAATGAAAATGGTAGTTAAAAATGTGAACTTGGAAATCAGGGTACATGGGTTTGAATCCTGTCTCTGACACATCACAGCATGAGGCTTTGGGCACACTACTCAGCCTCTCAGGTAAAATCTTCTTCCATCCCTCTGAGGACATGAATCATACCTTTTTCCAGTGTCTCAATATTGTATTTTCTACCTCCATAATATCAGATGGTTGCAGCATTACATCTTCCTATTCACATGAGGCTATTTTGCTTAATAATGGCCCCAAAGCATATGGATAGGGATGCAAAGGAGTCACCATGGCATGAAACATGAAGGATGGTTTAACTCCAATAATGTGTGGCAACACTGCAAGTACATAGGAAAAAATCACTCTGTGTTTTGGGTTTGGGAATGTTTATGGTTTCAGACATCTATTGGGGGGGGTCTTGAAATATATCCCCTGGGGATCAGGGGGAGGGGCTGTTCTATTATTGCTGTTCTTAGGGTTTCCAACATAGGGAGGGGCAGTGGTGGAATTATTCTGTTGGTGATCAAGCAACCCTTAAACAGCAAAATTTCATTTTTTAAAAAATTTGATTGCTCATATGCCATCAGGAGATATGAAATTTTTTCCTTAATCCTTTTATGAAAAAGGTCCAAATTCCTTCTTTCTTTCTTTCCTTTTCTTTTTTTTTTTTTTTTTTTTTTTTTTTTTGGTTCTGGGATTTGAACCCAGGGACCCTCGGCCACTGAGCCACATCCCCAGTCCTATTTTTCATTTTATTTAGAGACGGGGTCTCACTGAGTTGTTTAGGGCCACACTAAGTTGCTGTGGCTGGCTTTGAAATCGTGATCCTCCTGCCTCAGCCTCTCAAGTGCTGGGATTACAGGTGTGCACCACCTCACCCGGCGGAAAAAGAGTCCAAGTTCTTAATAATGGTAGGTAGAATGGAACTGATGAAGTACTACTGAAATTAATGTGAGATGAATTGTAAGTTATGCAGGTTTTAAAGATATCTGAGTTGGGCATGGTGGCACATACCTGTAATCCCAGTGGCTTGGTAGGCTGAGGCAGGAGGATCACAAGTTCTTAGAAAATTCTTGGTATGTTTCTTGGTATGGAACTGGGAGTGAGAAGCATGTATTCTTGCATTCTTACCTTGCATTACACATTTACTCTGAAAGTAAAACCTATTATTGTGAACAACTCTCCTAGATAGTTTGTTCACTTCAAGGCCCTGTTTTAGCAGGCAGAGAAAGTACTCCTGATTCAGGCCATCTTTCTTATGATCCTGAGAAATGATTAGTGGTGATGATGGCTGCTGAAGGGAGGGTCCCACAATCACAGTCTAGGTCAGAGGAGATGCACAGAAGCAACAACTGTTTTGCCCTGTCCTCCACATGTGTCTCATACTAACATGTTAAAGCTATGTAATGTATTTGCAACTTGTGCAACTGTGTAGATGCACATGTATACACATGTATGCATCAGCTAGTAAAGTCATTTAATTTCACTTTGGACTTTGATATTTAGATGTGATAATTTTAATTTGATAATTAAATAGATTATTTTACTCCCATATTTTAAAACCTATTACAGGGTAAAAGGCTTTGACACTGGGAATTGGTGAAGTAGGGAAGTGTCAAAGTTGAGTGGACTGTAGAAGGGCAACACAAGGGAGCCTTGTGGCCATGAAAATTCTCTGCCTTGACTGTGTCAGGAGACTTCGGGTCAGTTTTCCAGTGGTGATTTTACAGACTGTGACCATTTCAGGAAATTGGGTAAAGGGGACAAATAGTCTGTGAATTATTACTTAAATCAGCCTGTAAATCTGCAGTTATTCAAGAGCATAGAGAGAGGGAATGGGAGGAGAAACATGACACCTCTAACACTGTTAGAAAGTGTTTTATTCCCAAAGGCTAGATGGTTCCTAAAAGGAACTATTTGTAACTGTTCTTGGGTCAGAGAGTGTATTAAGACTTTTAAGTCCATTGATGATCATTGTGGTAACAACATAGCCACTGGTTATTGCTGTTTGATGCTGTGTACCCCATGTTCAGCATATCACTATTTCAAAACTGCAGAGTCTTCTGTGTATTCCTCAGGGATGTGATGTACCTTTCCCAAGCCCTAAAGTGCAGTGAAGCAAGCAGGAAGCTGTAGTCAGCACAGTCTGGTGTAATAGAGCCTAGGCTCAGACACCAGACCAGGTTTCACATCTCAGCTCTACCTCCTCTTGTTTGATCTTTGGCAAATCAGTTAATGTTTTTGGTTTAATTTCTTACATGTAGTATGAGACCATTAACTCAATTTTCTCTCTATCATTTGGGTGTTGTGAAGAATAAATGAGACAATGAAAACAATTCATACATGCTCTGCAGATGCCCAATTTGCTGCACTTATTACTAGAAGGAAGTATAGTAGTGGTGCAGAGGAATCAAGAAATAGATTTCATCTTTGCTTCCAACAATTCTGATTTTTAGAAATCCTCTTAGCCTTCCATAACTTGGTCTCTTTCTGTGGAATCTCAGTATGTCTGAGTAGATGACAGGTCAATAATCTTCCAAGTTTCAACTTCCTGGGTACTGAGGTGAACTTTTTAGAGGCAATAAAACTATGATTGAAAACACAGGTAGAGTTTGCCAGGACTCATTTTGAATCTTGGCTGCCTCAGTTCTGAGCCATGCACTGCACACTGCCCATCCATATCTTGTTCCCTCGGCTTTTCAACCTTACTGGGGTTTTGTTCAGAACAGTATTGTAATCCACCCACCCCAGGTACAAAGCGTGGTTACAACTACTCTTCTCCTTCCTCTATTACTACTACTAATACTCTACTTAAACTACTGCCCAAGAGGCAAACCTCCCAGGGTCCCATCCTCTGCCTGTCTTGTGTTTCTCCAGTTAAAGATTTATTAGAGCTCTTTCACTAAGTCATTTGCCTGTTGGCTGAGATTCTTTTCCAGATCTATGGGCAGAGTAGAGCAGTTATGGAAGACACCATGGGCCCTGCAAACACTAGCTGTTTGCTATCTGGTTCTTTGAGGAACATGTTCACTAGCCCCTCATCTAAGAAAATTATAACAGCTGTGTCCTTAAGTTTCCTGGTTTCTATACCAACTGTGAGGATTCTATGGCCTGTGTTTCCCTCCTTCCTTTTCCTGCTGGGTTGTATTCAGCTTTTTATAGGTGGGATGCTTCTAGATGTGGTAGCTCTTTTGAATTCTACAGTGAGCATGTGAACAGGCCAGAAAGAGGGCAGGGCAGGATTTTTCACAGTCATCCCTCAGCTGTTGTCCTGGGCCTTGGACTCCCTTAGTATTTTTGTTATATGAAAAAATAAACTCACATTTTTGTAAGACTTTTAAAATCATTGGTTGTTGTTGCCTGTGACAGGCTGGAACCCAAAGTTATGGCCTTATTTGTAAAATTGTAAACAAATTGCTTAATTTCTACAGGCTTCAGATTTCCTATTTCTTTCCCACTTTAATAAAAATAATGAAGATTAAATTTGATAAAAATAGATAAATTATATAGATATATTAGATAAATATATAGATATATATAGATAAATTATATATCTATATGTATATATATATAATTTATATATTAGATAAATTATATATTATTTATATATTAGATATAATTTATATATTAGATAGATTTATATATTATATATAATTTACATAATTATATAATATATATTATATATAATTTATATATTAGATAGATAAATTATATAGGTATATAATTATATGAATTATGTAGGTATATAATTTATATACCTATTTATATATATTATGTAGATAAATTATATAGGTATATAATTTATATATTATATATATTATATAGATATATAATTTATCTATATGTTATCAATATATTAGATATATAGATAAATTTTATAGATATATTAGATAAATATAAAGCTATGGTTCAATTCCTTCTGTAGTATAAGCAAGTAATTGGAAGTTATTTTTATTTCCTGACTAATCTGTGCATAATTCTAAATTACTTTGAGTCTCTGTCTACACAGGCACATATTCAACAAATTGAAAACCTTTTGCAAAAATCACGTTTTGTTTAGAAATGTTTTGACAACCAGAACATGTATTTCAGTTGCAAATAAACATGTTGCAGTGTAGATGTAGTTGTTTTGACCATCTGTGTGGCAATGAATGCTTTCTATTTGAGTTAAACTATGGAATATGTTTGCTAAGTGTTTTTGAAAATATATTTGCCCTCTTTTTTAGAATATTCTCTTGATGTTATTGATGATATTAGGCAATGTTTACAGTTTATGACATAGATCATATCAAAACTATTTTTAAAAAGAAGGAATAGCAGCTGCTATGGAAAGTCTGGTTACTGCTGATGCAAGATTCCCACACCGTATTATGGCTCTACTATTTCTTAGGGTGCTAACTGGCTGACCTTCCACATGTCAGTTACCATGAATGCAAACCCAAATGACATGTTATTATTACATCTCAAGTACTGATAGTTTTACTATAACTGTGTTTTTTCCTTTGAGGATAATGATGAAATTATATTTTCCCCAAAGAATAATGTACTTGAGACTTACTGTGAATGTTCAAAGATAGTGATAAGGGTTTACATTTTTATAATCATATTGGTTTCTCTTTCAAATTTATCATGTAGTAAATCAGAAAATAAGGTACCTGGATGCATATCCCTTTTGATGGCACTTAGGGTAAAGGGAATCCCAATAAATCATGCATCAAATGGCACTACCAATAATGAATTATGAGATCATTATATAGCTTTCACAGATAATTTGCCAAGCCATCATGTCCCAGTCCATCTTGTTTAGATAGAACAACAACATTGCTTGTCTTCAAGATCCCACATTACCTTTGATCACAGGTGATATTATACTAATATTTTTTCAAGTTGATTATACTGTCACAAGGTCAAAATAAATGTTACATTAATAAAAACCTCCTGACTTGCTTTAGAGTTCCAAAAATTACTCTATAGTTTTTTACATGTGCATAACATCTCTCATAATATGTACTCAAAAACACTTCAGAAATAAAATGCACTAATATTTTTTCCTCAATTTGTAGGTGGTTCACTGGCTAAGGTTTTCTTTCAACGCTGTGACCTATCCAAAAATCATAGCATGCCCTCATCACATGATTTTGTTCTTTAAAGAGAATTATTTGGAAGAAAATTTCTTAAACTTATGAGAGAAAAACATTCATCTATCATCATTTAGCAGGAAGTTGTCTGATTCCTTTCAGATAATTACAGCAATGTTTTATAGCTTTCAACATGACTAAATTCATATATATATTTGAAAAAAGGAGATTTCTGATTTTCAGAGTTGAAATTTTCTTAAGCTTTTACACCACTATAAAGCAGAGCAAAAATGGCATAGAGTGATGGTGTCTTAGGTTGGTGGGAAGAGGCTGGACTCTTCCTCAAAGAGCATGTGATCACAGGCATGACTTGGATTGGAGTGGATGCCTGCCCCCTGCAGCTGTGGGAACTCACAGCCATGTAAGGAAACCCAGTCTGTGTACCTTGTGAACTGAGGCAGTTTGGAAACATCAGTGCTCAGACCAGGGCACCTTATTCTCTTGCCAGATACTACATCAGGAGAGAATTGCATTGAAGCTAGAAAGTACAGATGCCTCTGGTGATCTGATATTTAAATATAGAAAAAGGTGACTTCCTGGCATAATCCATGGTGCACTACTTTTACTGATTTTCCTTTGATTACTTTGGTCACAGATGTTAATGCAAAACTATAGCCCTTGCTATAGTTTCCATGTGCTTAGACTGCACTTGTGTCAGAAAGGAAAAAAGGAGATATTTATAATATTCATTCTGACTTTAATTGGTAAGTTTTAGGGCTGGGGTTGTAGCTTAGTGGTACAGCAATTATCTAGCATGTGCAAGGCACTGGGTTCGATTCTCAGCACCACATATAATTAAATAAATAAAAACAAAGTTCCATTAACAAGTAAAAAGAAAGAAGTAAATCTTATTCTTTCTGCTGATTCATACAGCATGTGTTCAGCATGTATTTTTTTTT
>JAJEJO010004766.1:109884-155860 GCA_020662805.1 Glaucomys volans
TGGTATGCTTTTTCCCAACCTTTCACCTTTAGTCTGTGGGCATGTTTTTCTATGAGATGAGTCTCTTGAAGGCAGCATATTGTTGGGTCTTTCTTTTTAATCCAGTCTGCCAGTCTATGTCTTTTGATTGATGAGTTTAGGCCATTTACATTCAGGGTTATTATTGAGATATGACTTGTATTTCCTGTCATTTTAGCTTTTTGGGGGGTTTTTAGCTTAACTTTGTTTCTCCTTTGATTGACTCTTTCTTTAGGGTTGTTCCTCCCCATGATGACTGGAGTTTGTTATTTTTCGTTTCTTCCTCTTTGAATATTATGTTGAGAATATTGTGTAGGGCAGGCTGTCTCTTTGTGAATTCTTTAAACTTTTGTTTATCATGGAAGGATTTTATTTCATCATCAAATCTGAAGGTAAGTTTTGCTGGGTATAAAATTCTTGGTTGGCATCCATTTTCTTTCAGAGCTTGAAATATGTTGTTCCAGGCCCTTCTTGCTTTTCGGGTCTGGACTGAGAAATCTGCTGATATGCGTATTGGTTTCCCCCTGTAGGTAATCTGATGTTTTTCTCTCGCCGTCTTTAAAATTCTGTTTGTTTTGTATGTTAGGCATTTTCATTATAATGTGCCTTGGTGTGGATCTGTTGTAATTCTGTGCATTTGGTGTCCTGTAAGCTTCTTGTAATTGATTTTCCATCTCATTCATCATATTAGGGAAATTTTCTGATAATATTTCCTTGAATAGATTATTCATACCCTTGGTTTGTATCTCTGCGCCTTCCTCAATCCCGATTACTCTTAAATTTGGTCTTTTCATGATGTCCCATATTTCTTGGAGGGTTCATTCATGATTCCTAACCATCTTCTCTGTTTGTTCGACTTTGTTTTCAAGATTAAATATTTTGTCTTCATTGTCTGAGGTTCTGTCTTCCAAGTGATATATTCTGTTACTTATGCTTTCTATTGAGTTTTTAACTTGGTTTATTGTTTCCTTCATTTCCTTGTTTCCTTCAAGAATTTCTGTTTGTTTTTTTCTCAGAATTTCTATCTCTTTATTGAAGTGATTTTTTGCTTCCTGCAATTCCTCTATTAGCTGATTATTCATAGCCTGAATCTGCTCTCTTGTCACATCATTCTCTTCTTGGATCACTTTAATTATGAATATTCTGAACTCCCTTTTTGTCATTCCTTCTACCATGCTGTCTTTGGGTTCTCTTGATATATCATCTAGGTTTAATTGGGACACTTTCTTCCTGTGTTTTCTCATGGTGCTCGTGTATCTTCCCCTCTGTTGCTTGAGGGGTGCTTGATCAAGCAGTGACCCAAGAAAGGTGCTGTCCCACTACCTCCAGGTTGGGAATGATCAATGCTTCTGGGCAGAGGCAGCCTAGTGTTGATAGATAATTAGATATAGCAAGGTGGTAGACTCTGGTCCTGGGTGTGGGCCTGGGCACTAGATCAAGTTGGGGTGGTGTCACAGAACTGTGCTCAGTGATGGAGACACTGGGCTTGAGAGCCCAGGCTGACCTGAACTCCTTGCTGGGGGTTCAGGCGGTGGCAGTTGGTTGCTCTCTCCTGGGGACACTGTAAGCTGGCGCCAAAGGCCCTAAGCTCCCCACTGGAGTCAGCAATCCCAGAGGCTCCGGGCCGGACCTCTCCAGACGCCGCTGGAGGCCCCAGGAAGCTGGAGATGGGCCCTTTCTGCGAGGGAAGCTGCCAAAATGGCGTGGAGGAGTTCCAACTCCTCGCCGGAGTCAGGATCCCAGAGGCTCCTGGCCGGACCTCTCTAGACACCGCTGGAGGCCCCAGGAAGCTGGAAATGGGCCCTCTCTGCCAGGGAAGCTGCCAAAATGGTGCGGAGTAGTTCCAACTCCCCGCCGGAGTCAGCGATCCCAGAGGCTCCTGGCCAGACCTCTCCAGAAGTCTCGGCGAGGCCCCAGGTAGGTAGCCTGAGATGCTCGGTCTCCACCTGGGAGATTGCTGGCTGGTGCCAGTGCCACGGCCAGTGACTTCAAAGCCACTGCTGGGGACCCGCACTCACTTGTTGGCTGGTGCAGACCCAGGTCCGTGGCTCCAAAGCAGCTGCAGGGTCTGGCGTTCCCAGGTGGTAGCTGCCTGCGGCGGGGCCGAGCCCAGCCCGGCTGAGTTGGTTCTGGAGTGGCACCTGGGGACCCTTTATATGTGCTTTGAATATAAAATCTCGTTGAGAGCCATATTCCTGCTGTTTGAATCCCGAGCAAGTAGGAATCCACGGAGCAAGTAGGAATGCAGCCTTCCTCTAGCCCGCCATCTTGAATCTCCCAGCATGTATTTTAAGTCAGGCAATATGCTAGGAAACAGGACTGACCATAAGAAGCTGAAGGTTCCAGTGCTCCTTATTCTGGCAGACTTACCAGGATCAATAAAATCATCCAATCCGATCACATAAAGCCAAAAGAAGCCTTTATTTTTAAGCTGGTCAGCAATGACCTCCCTTATGCCTAAAAGTGGGGTGCTGGGAAATCGTGCGTTAATTCTGTTGTTGCCAACTTTTATAGGGCACGGGAAGGGATTAGGTTGGGGCTATAGGGTGTGGGAGGGATTAGGGTTGGTCTATAGGGAGGGGGAATTGGGGTGGGGCTGACTCTCCTGATGGCACTGGAGAATCTTTTTAGGAAGTATAACATTCTCCACTGGCTTTATCCATATTAACAAATCCTTGTTTAGGAAACTAGTGGTTTTTCATTTTCCAACTTCCCAGTCTCTGGTGGATTCCATTCCTCGGTTTGACCAGATTTCTTATCTTACACTAACTTCCTGTCCTTAATTAGGAACTTTTTAAGGAGAGGGGGCGCCGACCGCTCTTGCTGCTTCTAGCTGGAAGGGTGTGGAGTCTGGGGAAGCAGTTTGAAGTTCCTTTTAGAAATCTGCTCAATGAGGAGCATAAGTCTGCTTGGGAAGAGCAGGTTGTAAAATCATCTGGGGTGGGTGCTTCTATGAGAAACAAAATGACATAAGTACCAAAATGAGATTAATACAGAATATAATGACATGGTAGAAGTCAATCTCTCACCAGGTAGAAGAACTGAGAAGTTGTTCCCATAACAAGGCCTATCAAAGGCTGGAGAGGTCGAGGCCTCTATTTGGGAACTTGAGTTTTCAGGTACATTTGCCTAAGAATCTCTCTTTTGTAGCATCCAGTCCTATTCTAGGGGCTAACGCAAGTACATCTTAAGTTACATTAAACTATTGTTTTTTTTTTTTAAATGCCCAATAATGTCTATGGTTTGGTTTGGTTTTAACTGTTTTGCTAGGTGTTTAAGATCACGTTTGTCAAATTGACCTGTTCCTGTCTCTTAAGAGTCAGCTGAGTTCTCACAGGGGTCACTCGTGGGGAATTTGAGAGTCCTGTGCTTGGGTGGTGGCAGTTCCTGCATTTCAGCAGCTCCTTCATTCCAACAGCCTCTGCATTCTGGGGTGGGCAGCAGCACTCCTCCTGGATTCCAGCAGCTCCAAGTCAGTGGCTTCTGCCTTGTGGACAGCTGACAGCTCTTTGCTTCCATTCATGGCAAAGGGAAGCTGGTCCTTGCTCACTCCCATCAACCCCAGGAGGGCAGGAGCCAAGCCTGCTGGGCCCACTGTTGCACCTCCTTGTTCTCAGCAATCTTGGCTGAATCTCCAACTCTGGGGGACAAGCCTGAAATGCATGGGTTATTGAGAAGCGTCCACTCAGATTGGGTTCTGTCCTGGATGAGTCCAATCTCCGGTGGCGGTGGCATCTGGGCCCCAGTGGCTTTTTTGCTCTGGCTGTGGCAGTTCCCGCAACCTGGAGGCTGATGGCAGCTGGTGTTTCCTTGGCTCTGAACACAGCGATACCTTCTGTGCAACACAGAAACCAGGTGGTGTCTTTTGCCCACTGTCTTCATGAACGAAAACTCTGAGTTCCGGCAGCAGCAAAGGCAGCAGTGTTGACCCAGAGTTGCAAAGTTAGAGAAGCTCTCTCAGTCCCTGCATGCAGGGACTCAGGGCAAGAACCAAAACTGGTTTCCTTGGCCCCTTTATTTTAATCTCAATCCTTAAGTTTTGATCTTAAACATCCAGCAAGCCAGTTTCACCAGTTATTATCTCATCTATTTCATAGGTGATGGCTTAGTATACTTCTTCAAAACATTAATCTGGCATCAGCTATAGAGCTTACAAGGAAAATACAAAATAATTAACAACAGTAAAAACATATCTAGTTTGTGTGATAGTCATCCTAAATCCTGCCTGAGTATATATTTCCTATTTGATAACACAGTAATTCTACAACAAAAAACAATCTTTTGAATATAAATTTAAATGAGCTGAAAGCCAACTTATTTTCAAAACATTCGGACTTGTAGCAGGATTGGAGGCAGACCCTTATTTCAGGTAAGGCCTTTTATAATCTTAGGCAGATTATTCCAGGTTTGAATTTATTTTTGCCTCCTCTTAGGACATCATTTTACAGTATACATGCATTGTTTCCTGAATCTATGTGAATAGTTGTTAACACAATATATTGCATTTAAAACAAGGAAAGGCTGAGAGCTTTTAACTTTCCTTTTGTGTGGCAAAGTGACCAAATATATTTTATATTTCACAATATTAACCTTTAAACAAAGGTTAACTGACTTTAAATACATTTGCATTTAAATTTTGATCTCAGTATAAAAAGTAACAAATTTACATGTACCCTATTGATAGCAGGTTCTGTTACAGAATATTAAATGATAAAAATAAGTTCCCAATAAAATTTGCCATTCCCACAAGCCTGAAACTACCAACACAGACAAGTCTAACCTGGAGAACAGCAGCCCAACAAAATCACTGCTTTAAAACCTGCATACCCAGAAGACATGGACACATGAATATACAAAAAGCAACCAAACCTAGTTTTTCAAGAAAAAACCCTAGGTTCTGCAACGTAGCACAATACCCTGCCAGTTATTTAACCACAATAAAGAATACAACTTAAAGAAATCCTTGTCATTTTAACCCATTAACATTTGACCTTACGGGAAAACTTAGATTGGGGTGGGGCTGACTCTTTCCTGATGGCACTGGAGAATCTTATTGGGAAGTACAACACTTGCCTTTCCAACCCCTCTGTTCATTTGTCACTCCCTCCCTCTTATTTTCCCTCCTTTTATCTCTTTTGCTTATTCACTCTTTCATCAATATTTATAAAGTTTATATACTGTGCCAAACACTCAGAAGATAGTTAAGAGTAAGATGAATATTGTTCCTACTCTAATTTAACTTGTCCTTGAGCTGGCAATGGACTGTAAATGAATAATCATATACACTTTATTGTAATTATAATTACAATTCCTGTCAGAGACCCAAAATATTTTCTCATGTCTGTTTTTTCATCTTAAATTCTGTAATGGTTATTTGAATTGTCAACTTGACTAGATTAAGAGATTCTGATGATCACGAGGCTTCTGGGTGTGTCAGTGACTGCACGTCTAGGAATGACTGGAATGTGCGATAGTGAACTGAACTGGGGACCCTCCCAAAGTGTGGGAGGCACCACTCAATAGAATGAAATAAAATCTGGAAGAACAAGGAAGCAGATTCAGATGCATGATTGGCTCTTGAATGGGTTCTTGATCACTGCTCAGATCATGTGAGGATATCAGACTCTGCTTCTTCACTCTTCAAAAGTGAACTCTGCCAGTGATTCTCCATGTAGTTTCCAGAAGCCTTGGTCTGGGACTAGGATAGCACTGTTGATCTTTCTTGTTCTGGGTCTTCTGTGTCTTAGACTTGCAGCTGCTGTTCCTTCCAGCTCCCCAGTTGCAGACAACAATTATGGACTATCCAGCTTTTGCTCATCTAAGACAATCTAATAAATTTCCTTTTATAATCATACTTCCTGTTGATTTTGTTCCTCTAGAGAACCCTAATACAATTTTTTCCTAATTATAAAATTTAAGAGACAATTTAGAAAATATAGGGAAAATCCAAGAAAAATAGACCAAGGTATTATTTCTTTATCCCATCATACATGTTATCATTTTGACTGGTGTTCTTCTACTCAATGTTTTCTCTGTGTATATGTGTGCATACATATGTGAACATATGCATGCTTATATTTGGAGTCACACTACATATTGTTTGGCCATTTTCTTTAAATGATCATCAAAAAGTAAGAATTTCTTATTAAATATTCTTTCAAAATGTCTTTTTGGTTTTACTGAATAGTTCATTTTATTTCTGTAGTATAAATTATTTAATGATTTCTCTACTTGGGCATAATTTGGGTATGTCCTCCAATTTTGATTGATGAATGAAAATCAGTGTTTCTCTGCATTTTTTGAGTCTAGCAAATAATTTAGAATTTAAAGTTGTTGATCAATTGGTACACACAATTTTGTAATGCTTCATATATCATGTCATATATGATATAAAATATAAAATATTTATACTTGATCTGTTATATATAATCAAAAATTTGAAATGTTCTGTTTTACAGAATTGCATCCATGTACACACACATTCATGTCATGAAAGTAACTAATTTACATAACTTTGGCACATCAAAAATGATTCAATTTTAAATATGTGTAATTTAATGGACAAAAGTAGCATCTTGGGATTTTCTTTTTTTTATTTATTTAATTTTGATTCATTGAGCACAAATGGAGTACAGCTACTGTTTCTTTGGTTGTACACAAAGTAGAGTCACACCATCTGTGCATTCATACATGTACACAGGGCAATGGTATCTGTCACACATTCTGTTATTATTACCCCTCCAATCTGACCCCACCCCTCCTTCCCTCTATGTTATCTATCCGTCCTCCATTCTTGCCACACTTCCACCCTGCATTATGCATCATCATTCACTTATCAGAGAGACCATTTGGCCCTTGGATTTTTGGGATTGGCTAATCTCACTTAGCATAACAGTCTCCAATATCATCCATTTACCTGCAAATGCCATAATTTTATTCTCCTTCATGGCTGAGTAATATTCCATTGTGTACATATACCACAGTTTCTTTATCCATTCATCTATTGAAGGGCATCTAGGTTGGTTCCACAATCTAGCTATTGTGAATTGGGCAGCTATGAACATTGATGTGGCTGTATCACTGTAGTAATCTGATTTTAAGTCCTTTGGATATAGGCCAAGGAGTGGGATAGCTGGGTCAAATGGTGGATCCATTCCAAGTTTTCTAAGGAATCTCCACACTGCTTTTCAGAGTGGCTGCACCTACTTGCAATCCCACCAGCAATGTATGAGTATACACTTTTCCCCACATCCTCACCAACACCTGTTGCTGCTTGTATTCTTAATAAAAGACATTCTAATTGGGGTAAGATGAAATCTCAACGTAGTTTTGATTTGCATTTCTCTCATAACTAGGGATGTTGAACATTTTTTCATAAATCTGTTGATTGCTTGAAGATCTTCCTCTGTAAAGTGCCCGTTCATTTCTTTGACCCATTTATTGATTGGGTTATTAGTGTTCTTGGTGTAAAAATTTTTGTGTACTTTGTAGATTCTGGAGATTAGTGCTCTATCTGAAGTGGGTGTGGCAAAGATTTTCTCCCACTCTGAAGGCTCTCTCTTCACATTGCTGATTGTTTCCTTTGCTGAGAAAAAGCTTTTTAGTTTGACTCTATCCCAATCATTGATTCCAGCTTTTATTTCTTGTGCTTTGGGAGTCATGTTAAGGAAATCTGGTCCTAAGGCAAAATGATGAAAATTTGGACCTATTTTCTCTTCTATTAGGTGCAGGGTCCTGGTCTAATTCCTAGGTCCTTGATCCATTTTGAGTTGAGTTTTGTACAGGGTGAGAGATAGGAGTTTATTTTCATTTTGCTGCATATAGATTTCCAGTTTTCCCAGCACCATTTGTTGAAGAGGCTGTCTTTTCTCCTTTGTATGTTTTTGGCTCCTTTGTCAAGTATGAGATACCTGTATTTATGTGGGTTTGTCTCTGTGTCCTCTATTCTGTACCATTGATCTACCTGTCTATTTTGGTGCCAATACCATGCTGTTTTTGTTACTATTGCTCTGTAGTATATTTGAATGTCTAGTATGGTGATACCCCCTGCTTCGCTCTTCTTGCTAAGAATTGTTTTGGCTATTCTGGGTCTTTTTCCTCCAAATGAATTTCATGATTGCTTGCTCTAATTCTATGAGATCCATCATTGGGATTTTAATTGGTATTGCATTGAATTTGTATAGTGCTTTTGGTAGTATGGCCATTTTGACTATATTAATTCTGCCTATCCAAGAACATGGGAGATCTTTTCATCTTCTCAGACTTTCTTTAATAATGTTTCCATTTATATATCATCCAGTTGTCTATCATGTGTGTATGATTTGCCACTTTTCTATTGAGATGATTTTCTTCAACATATTTAGAAAATAATAACTAAAATTATAGATGCGATTTTATGTATTACATTAACATGATTTCACATTATTTATGAAATATATTAATATGGAGTGATTTATTATTTTAAGGTTATTCACAATTATTTTTTTAAAAATATTGCATGCTCACTTGCAATGGTGCCTTACTTATAGACCTAGAGTTTATGTACCTAGAGCTCATGTAAGCACCAAGGACTTCTTATGCTTCTCTTTTACTGATTTCCTTTTTACATAAAAATTCTTAATATTTATTGTTGCACATATTTATTGTGTTAAAATTTATCATTGCTAATCCCTCCAAGTTCTTAATTCTTACTGTTTTATAGTGTTGTCTCGTAATTTGTCACATGAATTTCATAGAGAAACAGGTTACATTAAAAAGTAGCCTTGTTTTCATATTGATTTAATCAGCATTTCTTTGCTTGTTTCTGCTGATCTTGTATGTAATCAGAATGTCAAAATAGGAGATGATTTCCTTCAATTGCTCTGCATTCTGGAGAGAAGGTATGATGTTAGGTTCATCTTTAACATCTCCTTCTAGCTTGTCACAACTGCAACCCTCTGCATTATTGTCTGTTCTCTCTGAGGCTGATTGTGACCTACCATCCTTTCTTTTTTGCCAGAACAGCAAATAATGTTGACTTGACAAAAATAAGCATTTCAGTAAAGCCCCTACTTCACTTGGATTTCCTTCATTTTTTACTCATTGTCCCTTTTCCATCCACAGATCCCCCTCCACGATACTATGTGCCACCATGCACTCCTGCAATCTTTGACTGCTTTCAGACTTCCCTTGTTTTTGGCAGGCATGATGATTTAGAGGAATGCTGGTCAGGTATTTTGTAGAATGTCTTTCAGTGTAGGTGTTTCTGATGTTTTTCTCATGTTAGATTGGTTGTGAATTTGAAAGGAAGAGCACAGGGGCCAACTGTCCCTCTTATCATACCAGGAGGGCACATGCTCTCAGCATGAATGCTGATGTGACCTTGATTGCTGGTTGAGGTTATTTGTCAGATTTCTTCACTGCTACTTCTCCATGCCACTTCTACCTATTTAACTCTACAATCTTTTAAGGACTGGCTCTGGGCTTACATCATAGATATCTTCTCTTGAGTCTGACCAGTTAGGGCAATGTTAGATCACAGACTTGGAATTTAAAACAAGCCATTGATTGAGAGCTTTGTTGGGGAGGAAGGTGGGAAGGCTCAACAGCTTAATTGACCAACCCACACTATGATTCTGTAAAATGTCACAATTATAGTCTTTTTTACATATGAGAAGCCTCAGAACTCCAAGAATGGCTTTGTGGCAACAGAACAGAGGGAGTCCAGACATTCTTGAATTAGTGAAACTCCCATGGCTGTTCCTAAGAACCCAGATATGTATTTGAGAAGGAGCTAGGGTTTCCAGTAAACTCTTAAGGACCTCTCACTTTGCTGGGATTTTAACCCACATATGCTAATTCCCAGTTTTTCTGGGATTTTAACCTACCTCTGCTAACTAACACTTTGTGTGACATATGGCTCAGTCTGCCACAAAATCTAGTGCCTCTGGAATCTTTCTCCCAGAACTCTGAACTTTTTCCCCTCAGTTAACATTAAATCAGAGTATGTCTTCTGTTCTCTGTAATTTCCATGCCATAACCCAGAGCTTAGCTCCCATGTTTTGTCTTCTATGCATTCTCACATTTCATTACCATTCCTTGTGCATATATATGTTTCCCAGTAGCACAAAGGACTAGACAGTCCTCATCCTTAGTACCAGCCAAATGTGAGCACAAAGCTGACGTCTGAATGAAAGAAACAACAAAGGCCTTATTGCAGAGGAATTGCAGTATGTAACCAAATAAGCATAAACTCCCAATGAGATGGTTGCATTTAAGAATGAATTTTTTAGCCAGAGTTGTGGTGCATACCTATAATCCTAGGGCTCGGTAGGTTGAGGCAAGAGGATTGCAAGTTCAAAGCTAGCCTAGCCACTAAGTGAGGCACTAAGCCACTCAATGAGATCCTGTCTCAAAATAAAATATAGAAAATGGCTGGAAATGTTGCTCAGTGGTTATATGCCTTTGAGTTAAATCCCCACTAAAAAAACAAGAAAAAATTTTGTTAGTGTCAACATAATTCAGTAGAAAACCTGTACTTAAAAATAAGGAAGGCAAATTGGGTCTGGGGTTGTAGCTCAGCAGTAGAGCCCTTGCCTAGCTTGTATGAAGCACTGGGTTCAAACCTCAGCACCACATAAAAATATATAAATAAAGGTATAGTGTTCACCTACAACTAAATATATTTTTAAAAATTAGGAAAGCAACTTGAGGGAGAATACTGGATGCCAGTATCACCTCACTATGCTGGTCTTCAGTGCTGGGTGAAGACCCCATGGGATATCTAAACAATTAAATCACTAAAATTAATCTTTCAGACAACTGTGTGCTTTCCAAGATGATGTTTCTGCTGGTTTTGTCAGGCTTCAAACTTTGGAGCATGAATAAAAGTGTGGCTGAGAAATTCAATGACATAGGTGTCATTTATCTTTGGAAAGCACTCATTATTTTGTTGTATTCTTGGAAACAAAGTTAACATTTTAATATGCAGGTCTTGAATCCTCTCAGCTCAAATGAAAACAGACCTCCACAAGGATGTGCAGAATTGAGGCTGTGTTGATGGAGTCCCCTTTTTTGTTCTTTTCAGATCTATGAAGAAGTTTACCTCTTTGGGAATACTTGACAAGTTCTGGATGCATGCTTGACTGTCACAGCTTGGTGGGGGTGGGGGACTATTTCTGGCATCTTATGAATCAAGGCAAGCAGTTCTGGCAAATGTTCTACAAGCAACCCCCATAAGCAAAGAATAGTCTGACCCCAAATGTCAACAGTTCCACAGTTGAGAAACTTTGATTGTTGGCTACTTGTTGGCTACATTGCCTGTAGGTCATAACTGGGGCACCTTCCTCTATACCTTGAGATTTGGTGTATATTTAATTTAGCTAGATGAACTCAGAGACAGGGGCCCTCTTTTGACCTAAGAATGAGTCTGATGATCTAGAGCAATTTTCCAACCAACCTGTTTAAATGTGAAGATTAGAATTTGTAATGAGTCTGAACTAATTATTTTGAACCCTTGTTATGCAATAACTAAGAAAATACATAGTGGTGCTAATGCACACAGTGGCTATGGGTTTAGTAATATTTTAACATAATTTCTATTTTGCTGATCACATTTGAAAGCCAGTAGTACCTGTGTATGTGTCTTTGTCCCATTATCTCATTCTTTCTTTTTTCTTTTTTCTTTTTTTGGTACTGGGGATTGAACCCAGGGACACTCCACCACTGAGCCACATCCCCAGCCCTATTTTGTATTTTATTTAGAGACAGGGTCTCACTGAGTTGCTTAGGGCCTCACTAAATTGCTGAGGCTGACTTTGAACTCACGATTCTCCTGCTTCAGCCTTCCAAGTGCTGGGATTACAGGCGTGCGCAACCATGCCTGGCTCATTATTTCTTCAATTTACATGTAGTGCTTAAGTCAGAACAGATTTGATGGCCCCTAGAAGGATATCTATGTCCTCATGTGGAACAAGGCACACAGCTTAGAAGCACTGCAGATGAATATTTCTTTGAGAGGATATTGCCCTGTAGAACACCCACACCTGGAGCTAAGACAAATGGTCTCACCACCTAGGAAGTGGGTGGGATGTCTGAGCTCTATGCATGACTACTTATTAAAATGGTGCACCTGATAGTAAGGAACTACTGTAGTGTCCATACTCACCTGTGGTGTGAGGAATCTGACAACTGAGGCACCACGCTGCTTTGCCTCCATCAAGGGTAGTAGCTGGGGTATGAAGCCCATGAACAGGGTGGACTTTTCCCAAGACTTTGAATCTTTTGGGGCCTTCTGTAAGAGCATATTGTGGAATGACAGGAGAGTAGGATATGGAGGGCAATAAAGATTTTAGTGAGAAGATTCTAGGAAGGAAGAGAGAGGACTGGTGCCAATGAGAAGAGCCCATCATTAGATCAAGTGTCCTGGTAGCAGACAGAGAAGTGATGACAAATGACCTTTTTCTCTTGGAGGGAAGCCAATGGTTTGTGAGTTTTTCCTGAGGATCCAGACCTTCAATCAGTTTTCCTTACACACAAAATTGTTTCACATTCCTTCCAGGAAATTGTTTAGAACAAACAAACCCAGAGGTGACCAAAAGAAATAGGCTCAGATTGAATGAAGGGAATGGACTTGCATCCAGGTCTGCTGGCAGTTGGTCAAATGTACCAAACTCTGGTACCTTAGATATCAGGTTCTTTTGGTCACCAAGTACTGACCTAAAACAATCTCCTTGGCTCCCAAACTGGGTCTTCTCTTGTCTCTGCCATCAGTCTGTGAAATTCAGCATTAGTTTTAAGACCTCATATGAACATCATGGTCACTGTTTTGATAATTTTGCTTCTCAATTTATATTTTCTATCCTTTCATTGAGTGGTATATCAGTTAGCTATTGCACTGTAGCAAACCACTCCAAATTTAGTTATTTTAAAGACTCATTTATTATTTGTCACAAATCTATGGTTTTGCTGAGTGATTCTGCTGACCATACCTCTGCAAACACTGATGGCAGGATGACTGGGCCTGGTTCAGATGGGGACTCATTTCTCTTCCACCTGTCTCCCTTATCTATCTGCAAGGCTCACATGGGCATGTTTTCTAGGAGAAAATACAAAAGCAAATAAGTACATTTTTAAATAGAATACACCCACATACCCCCCCACATATACATACACATATGTTGTTAAAGGACATTTTATTTATTTATTTATATGTGGTGCAGAGATTTGAACTCAGTGCCTCACCCATTCTAGGCAAACACTATACCACTAAGCTACAACCCATCCCCTGTACAAGTGCTTTTGCAAGCTTCTGTTTTATCATGTTTTCTATGGAACCTTCAAAGCAAGTTACTTGGCCAAAGCCAGAGCCCATATGAGAAGGCACTACTGAATATGTGGCCAGAGTCATGTCATGATCACTGACACCATCATTCTGCCTTAGTGCTGAAATTCAAGGAAGTCAGTTGACAGCCTTTGACTAGTTTTCAGAAAGATGCTTCCTGTATTTGTTTATATTGTGGTAGTGTTGCCTTGGAGCTAAACACATTATGTGCTTTAATCTGCCTGGTGTTTGCGATCTACCTCAACTGGCATATCAACTGTTTTAAGTAGATAATTTTTAATCACTTAGTCATTCTGTCATCTCATATATGTGATGAAGACAGAAACTCCAGGAATACAAACAAATTCTAATATGGCATGTTTAGATAAATGGAATGGATGAGGCATGTAGACTTAGGAAGAAACAGAAGGAAGTCCCCATGGAGAAAAAACTCCTTGTAGTCTATTTTTAGGATGGAATGGTGAAGGAATGAGCATGTGTTAGCAATGACTACACAAACTCCAGTTGGCTTTCTGGGTTTTAGAAGTAGGTGGAATAGTGAACTGTTCAACTCCAGCTATTTATGTGCTTTGATAATAGGGGACCTGAAAGCTGCCAGTTTTCAAATTGCTATGAACAAGTAAGTGCAAAGGTATTTAAAAACATGCATAGAAGATAAGAGTATGTTTTTGCAACCTAAACTGAACAACTGCCATATTATTTCAAATTTAGATAGAATGAGGCAGAACTTTCCAAAATTCTAAGGACACAAGGAGACTTTATATAATAAGTTTTTACTGTACACAATTGATATTTACAGGATTTGCATCAGTCATCTCTCCATCGTAACTGTTCTTATATCCCCTTTTTCCTAAGTGTGAATAATTATTCTTTAATGTTCTTATTGGCAACACATTTCTCTGACTTGTCCTTGGAAATTGTTCAGAAAGACTCTGAGGCAAACACTAATTAATCCTGGCAGCGTATCTACTTCACTTGTTTAACTGAGGCATTGAAATGTCTAGGAATACCCTCAATGAAATATAATTCAACAGGAGAGAACATAGGAAAACATTTCATTCAGGTCCCATGATTGCTACAAAGAATCCTGGGGAAGTCCCTGTGAAGCAGCTGAAGTCATTAATATCTGTTGGAAGGTAGGCATGGTGACAAGAGTATCTTGTCCTTACTGTTCCACATAAAAAAAAAAAAAAAAAAAAAAAAACTTCACCTGCTGTGGAGAATGAGTTTATCCTGATTGGCAGTGATGCTGGGGTCTAGGGAAGCAATCTAGTTAATAGCAAGTAATCCTGAGATATTTTCATTTTTGTCATTTTTCTACACATGGGAAAATTACTTCATCCCTGGAGATCTACAAGTTTTTCTTCTCACAATCTAAAAATAATAAAACTATTCTCCTTGTTTTAAGTGGATTCAGTTGGTTTCTCTAGAGCTGGCAGTGGACCTGAATTTCCTTGCTCTGGAGATGGGAGGCTAAACATAGTGATTATCCAGTATGAGGCAGGCAGCCCTGGGAGCATCATCCACTTGGAGTTACATGCTTAATATCTCTACTCAGTGCTAGCATGCAAGTTCCAAAAGCAGCATCTGTCTTGGTTCTTTTAATTAATATTCAGTGTTTGGCAAGATGTAATTCTCTTGATTTCCTTTAATTCTTTAGAAATTGTTTCTTTTATAATAGTCAATTTTAAGTTTTTGTCTAGGAAGTCCAGTATACGGGCTTCCTTGGGTACAGTTTCTATTCATGGCTTTTTCCTCATTGGTATAAGCCTGTCTTTTCTTTTTTATTCTTTTGCATATCTCAAATATACTTGTTGAAAACTGAACATTTAATGAGTGTAATATGGTAACTTTGGAAATTGGGTTTCCTAACTTACCAGGATTTGTTTTTATGTTGATCCTATTTTTGAGTTGTCTTCCTGGACAAATTCTTTTAGATATGAATGCTGTACACCTTTAGTCTCTAAAGTTCCTACTCACTCAGATTAGCACTCACCTGATGGCTGAAGAGAGATTGCTATAAACACCTTGACCAATAGATCTTCAAGTTCTTGGCAAGGCCCAGTGTTTGTAGGAGTGAGCTTGCTCTGCTGGCAGGGAGTTTACAATCCTCCCCTGCTCACTTTGGAGAGCCAAACATGCCATAAAATTGCTTTAAAAGCTATATACAAAAAGTCATTAGTAAAACTGGCATCAAAGTTCTAGATACTGATGTCTTCAAATATATGAAAAATAACAAACTGCTCTTGTCTTCAGGTCTGAAGCAAGGATGGCAGTTTTCAGAAATCCTAATCCCTGCTGATAGCCTCTCCTGACTGGGTGGCATCTAGTCAGTGCGGAGTAGTGGCCTGCCTACAGCAAGAGGCCCCTGTGGCCCCAAATTCATCTTCTAAAATATTAGAAACAGTTCTGCACAAAAAGAAGGGCTGGTTTGTCCTTTTCTTGTGTCTTTAGGTGCATTTACAAGCATACAGAATGGCAGTTCTCATCTTCAGAGCCTCCATGCCCACCTGGACCACAGAAGCCAAGATGGACTCATTCTCCTTGGAGTCTGCAAACATCCATGGAATCTGGTCCACAAAGCTACAAGACAGGAGAGCATGGAGGTGCTGAATGCCCATCATGGCTGTCATAGGCTCCAAGAGCCAAACCACTTGCAGCACTAGCCCCAGCTCTTCTCATGCCCCATGCCTCTGGGAAGGTCCACAGGCTCTTCCTCAGGACAGGGCCTCCTAGCATAGTCAAAACCAGGTGTGGGACCTGGACAGGATGCTGATTAAATGAACTCTGTATGTGATTCTATTCACCACATTCATGATCTCTTAAAACAAAAGTTTCTGAAACAGTATATATATTTGTTTACAGCACTGGGGTTGGAAATCAAGAGTGTATGACCTCTGAGACAACCCCTAGCTCTTCTTAGTTTTGAGACAGGACCTCACTAATTTACTCAGGCTAGCCTGGAGCTTGTACTCCTCTGCCTCAGCCTCCAGGTAGCTGAGGTGGCAGGCATACCCACCTGGCTTTATCTTCACATCTGTCATCATGGACACTCATCCACATGCAGGAAGTACCTCCCAGGCACCCCCAGCAAAAAGGAATAATTCAGAGAACTAAGGTGAGTGTGGCTCACATTAAAGATTCTGGTTCTTTTAGATTCTTGTCCATATTAAAGAGACAGGCAGTACATGAATGATAGAACTATGTAATCCATGTTTTAAACCCCTCTGCTGATGGCAAAACAACGTAAAGTCTGAGAGAATCAAGACACAGTGGACTTGAACAGGCTCAGGCTGCACTGAAATGATTAGACACTTGAGATTTACTTGTGAATCACCAACTGGGACTCTTGATAGTTGACAAGACACCCATCCAGACAGGAACAAAGACCTGTCCATCATCCATCACCACCATCATCTGAGGCTGGGCCAAGTTGATGTTCACATTGAAGGAGTGGAGAAACGTGTAGGTGATAAAACCAAATTGAACTGCAGACATGTCTTCCTGCTCTTCCCTATGAGGGAACAAACTTTAGTGGGCCTTTCCTAAAATAGGAATGACAAGTGTTTATGTCTCAACTTAGCAGTTGGACATCTAAAGAATACGTGTCTAAATTTCTGTTTCCTGAAGAAAACAATGCCAAGCCACAGCATGGGGTTGGGGGCCACTACAAAACCAGGCAAGCTGATGACAATTGTCAAAATTCCATGCAAAAGCAAAATAGATATTATGAGAACACTTGCTCACATTTTAATAAGTGTAATTTCAATCTTTTATAACTATGAGCAAGCCAGGCTTATTATCCCTTTCTTTATTAACAGAGGGACCTCAACTGTCACCAGGAAGGAGCACAGAGCAGTTGAGCAGGACAGGGAGGACCTACATTCCTCATGTGCACAGGCCCTCAGCTGTCACCAGGACACAGCACAGAGTAGCTGAAGACAGGACAGGGAGAACTTCCATTCCTCATGAGCACAGGGCTCTCAACTCCACAAGGAAAGGATTTGCCCCTCCTGCAGGAGACCAGAGTCTCCCAGAGTAGGCTTGGTTTTGGAACTCTATATCATGTAAACAATATTAGCATCCAAAGTTGATTACAATTTGAAAATGTAATACTCTCTAGGGGCCCTTTTGTGAAGGTTATGATAAAGTAACAAAAGCATTAAAACTATAATAGAGTGGATTATGTTATGAATTTCACAAGGCCTTGATATTCCTGAGAATGTAGAACCTGGAATGTTCTGGGTGCAGTCTGTGGAGGGGATGCTCAGAACTGGGTGGTCTGCTCTTAGGCATCATGTGTGTGGGAGCACTGTCTCCCCCTCTTCCCTCCCTAAGGCATGATTAACCAAAGGGAGAAACATGAACCCTATCATTTCCTGTGTCTCCTGTGTCCTTCACTATCTCACTGAAAACCACAATGGGCACATGCCCTTTTCTTTGACCCATAGACTCGGTATAGGTCATTTTGCTTGGGACAATTTTCTGAAGGACATGGCTGCTTCAAATCCAAATGGCATAAAGAGTCACAAGAAAAAAGGCAGTTGGAAGAATTTAGATGAGAGTTAGCCCAGTTTGAGTATCTGCTTCTGCTGCAGACTCCTCGGTTTCTTTGACATCCAGCAGAGGGTAGGCTGGCAAGCAATGTTCTCAACTGTTCATAGTTTTTTTTTTCTTTTGTTACTGTGGATTGAACCCAGGGGCACTCCACCACTGAGCCACAATCCCAGTCCTATTTTGTATTTTATTTATAGACAGGGTCTCACTGAGTTGCTTAGGGCCTCGCTAAGTTGCTGAGGCTGGCTTTGAACTCACGATCCTCCTGCCTCAGCCTCCCAAGTGCTCGGATTACAGGTGTGTGCCACCGCGCCTGGCTGACAATTGTTCATTTTTTGTCTACTTCCTCTTGCCAACTGAGGGTATTCTTATTGTGGCCTTGATAAAAGGGCAAACAGTTTATAGATTCTCATTATTCCTTCCAAATATATTCAGTGTATATTGGCATTCTGAACACTTACAAAGCTTTCAGAGGTAGGAATCCTTATCTTTTGTGACTACACAGATAGATGCTCATGTGCAACACAACATCCTAGATGTATGACTTCACATAATTAGCACTATACTGTAATATAGCATTCCATACCAAGCCATGGCATGCCACACCATGGCATGCCACACCATGCCATTTCAAGCCATCTTACACCATAGTAGGTCATTCTAATCTATGCCATACCATACCAAGCCATACACACCATGACATGTTGTGCCATACCCAAGCCATACTATAGCCTACCATGTAAAGCCTTGCCACACTATGCCATACCATACTATAAATTACACACCATTCCCTGGCCTACCATACCATACAATACCATAAAAAGCTATGCCATGCCATCCCCAAGCAATACTACACAACACCATACCTAGAAACACCATGTCATACCAAGCTGCCACCATAAACTCCTCTTTCTCTCATTATTAGCATTTTCCTCTTTTAAATGCTTTCATTTATTTGATTTTATGTGGTGCTGCTGAGGACTGAATCCAGTGCCTCACACCTGCTAGGCAAGCACTCTGCCACTGAAGCACAGCCCCAGCCCCAGCATCTTGCTTTTCAATTAGAGGCACAAATCCTTTCTTTTCTTTTTCCAACAGTACTAGGAGCTGTTTCCTCTTCTAGATTCCTATAAATCATTCTCCCTGTGCTCTTGTGATATGGAGTCTTTATTTAACACTTCATGCAGTCCAGAGGCTTGGGAGGAGCAGGGCTCTGTCCACTGCCCTACAGGCTGTAACACAATGGGGAGAGTCAGAGAT
The DNA here is from genome assembly GCA_020662805.1 of Glaucomys volans. Lineage (NCBI taxonomy): Eukaryota > Metazoa > Chordata > Mammalia > Rodentia > Sciuridae > Glaucomys > Glaucomys volans. Next base: position 129,041 of record JAJEJO010004766.1, read on the forward strand.
TTGTTGATGATGACCATGCTGGTGAGACCCTGGGTCAGTGACCATCTGGGGCCCAAATGGATGAGCCCATTCTCACTGTACAATGTCCCAACTATTGACTCTTGGGCAGGGCTGGCCACACTGCCAACTCAGGCTTTGTTTATCTGAGGGACAAAGTACTGGTTAGACCTCCACTTCCCAGTTGACTTCTATCACACAAGGTGAAAACATCCAGCAAATCACAAAAGAATTGTATACTCTTTAGCTGCTCATTTGTGGTCACAGAGGGCAAAAGACACAAAAGAAAAATGGTCTGGAACAATCCAGACCACTGTTCCCACTGGGCAGGGGCATAGGGGAGAGGGAGGAGGGTGGCACTCACAAGGTTTCCTTAGAACCTGAAGGAGTGTTTTGCAAAACATGTAGTCAGGATGCTTCTCTTGGGAAGATATCATTATATCGATGGGAGCATGTTTTACTTGTTAAGTTTCTTTGAGAAACCAGCCACTGTCCTAAAGTGTTCTTCAACATTATAACCACCTCATTCAATTATATCCACAGAAGAGAACTAACTCTCAGCATCCCTTCACATGGTCCCACCCAGCTCTTGAGGGTAAGACCCGTGACACCCTGCTTCCTCTCTTGCTTCCTGAACACATGCCATAGATTTATCAGAACAAACCATCAAGAATAATGCTGAGGACATTAGCAAGTAGAGGAACCAGAGAAATCCCCAAAACACAAATAGCCACACACTCCACCCAGAAGCTGGGTAGGATACCGGGTGAACAGCTCAGTTTTTTTTCTTGTTCCAGACAGGTCAGAAAGTCTGGCAAGTATACCAGGACAAAGACATAAATTTAGGTATGGAAATTCAAAGTTAGTGAAGCACAGGGCCTTTTCTTTCAAAGGATTAGCTAAAAGGTGAACACATCCTAAGACGTCCATCAGGACTCCAGAATGCTTCAAGAGGCCATCAGGCACATTACCTGCTGCAGTGAAGAGGTGAGTCAAATTGACAGGGAAACCTTAAGGCCACACCTGCACAGCCCAGATTTGTCCCAGGAGGAGAAATGCCAGACCTGTCCTAAGACAGGTGGGCTACAAGTGCCTTGGGACATTTCAAGGGAGAGGTGGCAGGATAAAGAGCTGGGTGTGCCCTCCTGTCCTTTGTAGTCTCTGCCAGGGGCACAGTTGTGGTCTCACACCTGGTGCCATGCATTGTGAGTACTCGTCCCCACTGAGTACTTTCATGGCAGATGGCTCCTGAACCCTGCCTCCTCTCCTTCATAGCAGGCCTGTGCTGAATCATGTTGGGTGAGCACAAAAGTCATTCTCATCACCAAACCAAGCCTCTGTGACAAGTCCAAGTGTCCTGCCACTCCTGCCCTTTCCTCAGTCAGCAATTCCATCTGTGCATGCTCCCATCACCAACCTGCCTGCTCTAGTAATGCTCCCCAGTGTCTCCTCTTCCACATGTGTATCAGCAGCTGGTGGACAGATCAGGTCTGACCATTCCCTTCTTCATTCACAGGGACCCTTTTCTCCAGAGCATTTTCTCCATTGTTTTGTCACAGTCTCACTCTTAAGCCCCTGAAATTTGTCCTCCAGCTACTGTAAGGGCAGTGTCATTGGGTCCCCCAGTCTGGGCTCCAGGCTGGTGCTCCCAGGAACTTCTGCACAGCTCCAAGCAAGGCCTGCATGCACCACAGACTCATGGTTTCAGAAGCTGTGGTTACCCCAGCATCTCCTGCAAGGAGATTCCCCAGAGCAAGCTCTCCAAAAGTGGGAAGACTGGCAATTCATCCCCATGCAGACAACCACCTCACTCACCACCCATGCCCCACTCACAGATAAACCCTGTGTGGCTTTGCAACACACAAAGTTAGCCCTCATTTCTCTTCCTAACATTTGTTTTAATTTATTAAACTAAATGGATGAAATTCAGTGCTTCTTAAGCCTACTGGTCAGTGATGCCAATCACTTTAACACTCATCTCCAGAACTCTTCCAACTTGCAAAACCAAAAGGAATCCCCCACTTTGTGACCTCACCAGGCCTTGGATGCTGCCATTCTGCTGTTCCCCCACAGGTCTGACCTCTCCTGGCCTCATGCAAGCTGGATGTGCCACACTGCCCTGACCTGTTGCCGGGTGGTCCACTCAGCACAAGACCTGGGCCTTCATCTGCTTGGCAGCACCTGCCAGCAACCATTTCTCCTTAAGCTGAGTAATACTCCATCACAGTTCAGACCCCTTCATCTACCATCATCTGCCCAGTCACTCACCAGTGCACATGACTTTGCTCCCATCATCTAACCCTGGTAAATGGTGCACTGAAAACATGGAAGCTTGCACCCACATGCCCTCTTTGACATTCTGCTCTCTGTTGTTTTGGGTATATAGCCAGAAGCAGGATTGCTAGACCACATGATGATTCCAATTGCAGTGTTTTAGAAATGTCCAGTCAGTCCTCACATTTTCCAGCTTGGACTTTTCTACCAAGCCCTATCCTGCCCTTGCCTCCAGATCTCCCCTCACCACACCCAGGGCAGTCAGAATGGCCCACCTGAGGCAGCACACAAATCACAACCTGCCTCCTCAGAGATCATGATGTCACCAGCCCTAGAGTTCAGCACAGGTTGTGGCCACACAGAGAACTCAGCAGCTGTGGCTGGAGGGTGTTTGGGTGTGGGTGGATGGGAATCAGCAGGAGCAACTCCCTCTTTACCTTCACTTATTGCCAGAACTTCTCCATGCCCTGTCATTCAAGACCCTCCTTAATGTTCCTGTAACAACCTGCTTCAAAACCCAAGAGATTAAAGATGCAATTCCACCCAGGGGAAACCCAATACTGGGCCATGCCTTAGGCACATTTCCTAAGTGACTGCATGCTGTTCCCTGGCACACATGCTGCCCACCTCAACACTGCCACTCAAATAACTCCCACGCACAACCCCAGCCCAGTGGGCCTGTGCCAGTTTGTGGTAGGAAGAGCTGTCAGGCACAGGTCTTAAAGTGACTTGAATCTGATTGGCTTGAGGCTGGTCTCCTTGCACCATGGTGGCAAAGGGAATCACTGAGAGGACCCACCCGGAATACACACAAAGGTCAGGCCCTCACCACAATGTATGAAATGATGTCAGCTTCACCATCTTACATGAACAATAAGTCAGCTGAAATGAGTGAGTGATGTGATTCTATGGTTCTTCTTTTGGCGTGAATGTTAAAAATACACCCAGAAATCGGAAAAGTTCATTTAATGAACCAAATCCCTGCATCAAATCATTATTCTACTTCATTCACATCTTAAACCATAAATAAATTGAAAGGTCTTCACTGCATATTTTCATGAAACTCTGTCTGGAAGAGCAAAGGGAGAATCAGGTTTGCAAAACTCTTCAGAACACACAGATTGCATTTGGTCCCTGCTTCCCAGTGAGGTTCCCACCAATCAGACTTCTACCTGCAGTGAGTTTGAAGGAATCAAGGCCTCACTTCCCAGCACAGGCTTGCCCTCCTCATGAGGTTCTACTGAAGCATTATATTGACCCTGTGTGGCCTGTGGGCAGAGCCAGAGGCCAGTGTGGTCAGATTTACCCTGCAGCTGCAGAATCCATGCACAGGTGTCACTTCACCAGCTGCAATGGCTCTGCACTTTAGTCATTTTACTCACTCATTAACTCAACCACTTACAATTAATTTACTCATCCACTCACTCATTAATTCACTCATTCATTAATGAACCCATCATTCACTCACTGGCTCATTCATTCACTCATCCATTAACTCACTCATTAATCACTCTTATTCATTAATTCACTTGTCCATTCACTCATTAATTCACTCATCTACTCATTCACTTACTAATGCACTCACCTATGTATTAATTCATTCATTCTTACTAATTCACTCATTCAGTCAATTCAGTTACTTGGTAATTTATTCATTCATTCTCATTCACTGTCAGTCACCTCTCACTTATTCGTTCACTCATTCATTGAGTTACTCATTAATTCACTTACTCATTAACCCAGTTATTCTTTCACTTATTAATTCACACATCCACTTACTCACTGATTCACTCATTCATTAATTCACTCATTCACTTGCTAATTCACTCAACCCTGTATTAATTTGCTCACTCTTATTAATTCACTCATTCATTCATTCATCTGTAAACTCACCCATTCATTTCACATATATCAATCAACTGGCTACCTGGGCCAGTCACTTGGAAATATCACAAAGATGACTAGACCAAGATTGGGGATATTGTAATGTGTAAGGCAGGCAAACAAGCTGGAAGATTTGAATTCCATGGGGAAAAATGCTAAAACAGTGATCCAGACCAAATTCTATGAAGATACAGAGGTGGTAGCAAATACTGTCAACAATGAACACAGCAAGCAGAATGCACACACACACACATAGTGAAGTTCAATCAGGCAACAGAGCATGAGCAGGAGTCTCCTGATGGGTAGCACACAGATGTGAGGGGGAGGGGGAGACATTCCTGTCTAAAGAACACCTGTTAAACATGACCTGTCAAATGGCTGTGAGCTCAGAGCATGTGGTGAGGTTGTTCAATGGAAGTTAGAGCTGAGGGTGGTTTGGGGTCCAATAGTCAAGGTTTTTTAAGGAAGGCAAAGTATTTTTAACTTAAAATTTAGGGAAAAATAAACAAAAATTGGTTAATGATAGGCGGTTAGGAGGCTTATGGGCGTATTTTGGAACAAGGAAAGCAGTGGCCAGGATCCCAAACCCCTGAGGCTGGAGAGGAGGAAGAAGACACATGATCAGCAACAGTCATCTGAGCACACAGCATTACTTTGGCCCTGAGACTACTGAGGTGGAGGCTCTGGGGGGGCCTGGTGGAACTGCTGCATGAGGAAGTCCAAATATTCTGTCTGGAGAAGACAAAAATCATTGCTGCCTTTTTCTGGCACCTCAGTGATGGTCTGGTCACATGATCAGGTTGACTTCTCAAATGCCACATCACTGTCTCCTGCACACTGCAACCCACAATGCTGCCAGGCATCCATCTGCCCATGGCAAGGGTGTCCACCTGAAGGTGACCTCAATGCACACACACTCCAAGCCCCAAGAGCCCTCACTCTGCAATAATCCAAAGTGGCAACTTACACTTAAGACCCCAATGAAAGCTCAGGCTCTTCATGGTGGTCCAGTCTTTTCCCAAGGTGGATCATATGTTGGACAATGGTACAACTGACAAAGGAAAAAAAAGTTCTTGGAGCAGAACCTAAAAGCTTTTGGTTGTGTGAACGCAGATGCCTTAATGAATTCTCAAAATTTATTTTGGGAGGAAAGAAGTTAAAACATGTTTTTCTTACATGCAGAGTGTTCCAAATGCCCACTCCTATAAAAGCATTTCTGGGAAAGTATAAAGACATTCCTGAAAACCCTTGACCCTTCTATTGAGGACATGGATAATTTGGAGCAACCTAGAAAAACAGGATAAAAGTATACATAACAGCATAACCCCAATATTGCAAAAAATTATTTTAAAAAAGGACTGTTGTTTTTAAGTCTTTGCAACCAAACATTTAATGGTCCATATTTAATTACATCTTTCATAAAGAATTGTGAGATTTCTATTTGAAATTACAATATACCTTACAGAGAAAACACTGGCTATTTAGATTGAGTATTAACTACAATACTTTTTACTTTGATTAAGAAGTGTCTTCAGTGGGGGTGAGTCTGCATGGTAATTTCTGAGCATTTGTCTTAGGTGTAGAGGATTACTATATTAGGAAAGACTTGGTCAGTGAGATCTCAGCAGAACTCTGCTTGACTCAAAGAGCTCAGAATGTCAGTTTGGAAGTAGTCCCACAGCTCGCAGCACTGTGGTCATACACTGAACACTGCACAAAAAGGCCTGGAATCTGCTTGAAAAGCCTGTGGCCCAAAGGGTGCCCACAGCAAGATTAAGGGAAGAGCTGGGCACACTGGTTTCAAGCACCTGGTGAGGGACATTCCCACTTGTTTAAACCATCAGAGCAATGTACTTGCTTTGAGGAAGCAACCCAGTATTCCTCATGTTTTCTTGTGAAATCAACTTGTGAATTATTACAGGCTGTTTTCTAAGATTGGACTTATCAAGAAACCATGGAAAGCTTGAATTTTCTAAGCTTTACCATTTCATGGTCATATCTTTTAAAATAAGCTTTATAAATTACATATTTACATGTGCTTCTGAATTTGGAAATTCAATGCCTTATAAAAATTATAGGAGTGGACACTCTAGGTCTCAGCTGAGGTGATTAGACAGCTGTTGAATAAAGTCGGTGATGGGCAGGACCCTGTGATTGGCTGACTTGGGAAAGTAGGTATAGCACAGCCTGTGATTGCTCTGTTGGGAAGTGTGGGACACAGCACAGCCTGTGACTGACTGATTCAGAACTGTGAGACAGTAGTTCCAGCACAGCAGGTGATTCACATTCACCATGAACATGTCATGTAAATTTATTTATTTTTTATACTTAATTTTAGCTAGGCATGGCAGCACATGTCTGTAATCCCAGCTGCTCCAGAGGCTGAGGCAGGAGGATGGCACATTCAAGGGAGCCTCAGCAAATTAGTAAGATCCTATCTCAAAATAAAATTAAAAAAACTGGGGCTGTAGTTTGTGGTAAGCACCTGCCAAACATGCATGAGGCTCTGGGCCCAATCCCCAATACCTCAAAAAATTTACTTTGTATCAGCAGCATTAGTATTATCTGTCGTCTTTGGTAGTCCAAAGTTCAAGTCACATCAAAAATCATGCACTACTCTGTGGTCACTCTTCCTGTGTATCCTAACATCTGTCTCCCTGGACACCCTGCTGGGCAGCATGTATGGCATCACAACTAGGCATGCTGGGCTCCAACTTTAGCTAACCTCTGTCTTAAACCTAGGTGTGGAAGCAGGGCTCAGCACAAATCCAAGGGAGGCTAGTTTCACCACACAGCCATGTAGTTGAGCCTATTAGGAATAATACCACTGGAAAAATGGCAGGAAGTCTCCTAGGAGGAGTGACAGGGGTAGTGCCTTTGCCTTGTGAGTCAGGATTCTCGGGATTTTCCCACCAGGAGGTGGTTAGGCCTTTGAGGGCCCTGACCTGACACCACAAGTGAGACTGGGTGTGGCTTCAAAGTGAAGACCTCAAGACTCTGCAGGCTAGATGCATTTATGACCACCTTTCTGAGGAGGCCAGTGCCTTGTGAAGACATTGAGGTGCCAGAGATTGGAGCAGAATCCAAACAAAGGCTGCAGGAAGGCATTGGCCTTTCTTGTGACTTCCCTCAAATAAAGTGTGATGCTCCTGAAATCCAAGTCCAAACAGCATAGCCGAGGACCTGGTGGCCAATTTCATCCAGGGTGACAGATGGAATGAGATCTTCCTTGAAGGACCTCAAGGCTGAGGAATTAATGGACCCAGTCCCCCACAGCATCTGCCTCCAAGCAGATGCACAGTTGGCAGAGGAGCTGGAAGCCCTAGCAAGCACCTCTCATGGTCCTCCGTGTGAAGCAGAAGCAGCCACTGAACTTCCAGAGGGGCAGCCTCAAGAGTTGACCATGGGTGTCATTGGAAAGATTCTCAAGGTCAGTCTCTGCCTCTCTGTTGGGCAAGGCCAGGGACTGTGTGTGATTGTAGAGGGAAACAGATCCCACAAAGAATTCTAGAAACAGAAGGGCAAGACCACAGTGACACAGACAAAATTTGGAGCTCAACAGCCCTCAGAACACCCAATGCTGAGCGAGACAGCCATGCTGATCAGGGCCATTCATCCCTGGGTCCAATTCCCGGGGCCAGTGTGCCCACAGTGGTGAGGAGCAGTGGAGCCCACAGAAGACCCACATACCAATAATTGTCCAATTGTTAAAAACTTTAACTGGGAACAATGTGGAAATTTTCTCAGCATCAGTGTGTGCTTTTAACACCAGATGGTTAAAACAGAGACAACTGTAACATGGTCAAGGTAAGCACATGTCTGCATGGGCACAGCTGTTTCAATATCACCAAATGAAACTGGAAACAGAAGGACCATGGAAGGCACTTCCCATGATGTTCCTTTTTGAACAACTGCAGACTTATACCAGAGGGAGCATATCTATGCAGTGTTAAATCCCTTCCCACCTCTGAGCTTTTCCTAAGGCCAGAGAGCTCACTTCAGGACAAAAGAGAAATCCCCACTGTCATTTGGAGCACAGGGGTGGAACCTAATCCTGCCTCCAGCTGCAGTTTTGTGGAATAGGACTGGGACAAACTTCCCCTCCTTTTGAGTTTACAATTTTCACAGGGGTTCAAGCAGTTACCTAAAGCTAAGAGGGACATGGATTTCCCAGACACCAAGATTTCAGGGGAATCATAAGAGGGTGCTGCTATATGGAAAAAACCAGTGCTGTCTTTCCAGCCAGGTGGCAAAATGCCCTGCAAGTTTAAATGATGAAGGGCTTCCCCAAAGAGCACTTCATAGTCACCATCATTCACACAGTAGCAAAACCCACATTGTACCTCATGCCATTCTCAGTGAACTGCACGAAGGGACACTTGTAGCACTTGTACTTACTGCATCTGCCTGGCCCATTGCATTTCTCTACATGGTTCACCTGGTAAAAGGGTGTCTATGAGAAGATTAAGTGAGGTAATAAGTGTAGGGCTTCTTGGCATTATAATCAAGGTGAAAACCCTTCACTGGCACCCACTATGGACTATTCAGCACTCAGCTTTTGCTAGGACAGTGAAGAAGCTTCACTTGATAACACCTGAATTCAAAACAATAACCAACAAAAATTAAACTCATCTCATTGATGAGTGCTTCAACCAGTGTGAGTAAACTCTTGGTTCTGCCAAGGGGTAAAAGGGGATTGGAAAATAAAGATTCACAAATACAGAGTTTAAAGATTAAGCTGGGATCAGATGGAGCTTTGCTCTCTGTTGGAGATGCAGATCTCAAGAGTTATGCCAGCACTATATATATTACTATCAGGTTAAAGACTACGCAAACATTATTCTTTGTATTCAGGAAAGTTATAGAAACTAGGACATCTATGTAGCTTTTCCACAGTTGCAAGTTCAATGTTAGAAACTTTGTATAGCTCTCAAGATAGTCCATTGTTTGCTGAGGATATAGCTCAGTTAGTAGAGTGCTTGCCTCACAAGCACAGGGACCTGGGTTCATTTCCCACCACCAGAAAAAAAAGAAAAAAAAAAAAAAGAAAGAAAGTCCATTGTTCGAAGTTACTGTAAAGCAGTCAGAAATTGGAGGAGAGGGGCTTGTGAAACATTGTGGTCATCTAGCAAAAGAATTCCTTCCTTCCCAGGAGCTATGTGCTTGAGATCAAGGTCAGAAATGATGACTCTTGCACAGAGCCTCCTCATGCAGGGAATTGCCATAGCAGCTAAGCATCCTGTGCACTTGAACAGAAATATTCCCAGGCACCAGCCATGCCACACTCATGCAGTCATCAGAGACCCCCAATCTCAGTCACTGCTCTCTCATCCTCTGTCACCACTCTCCACAGATGAGCACATGACATCTGGTTTATAAGCACATTCTGTCCAGGTGTACACACACTGGGCTGTATGTGTATGAAGAGTGACAGCGTAATGGGGCTGATGTCACCATTATGCTTGCACTAGAATGCCATGCACACCTGCATCACACATTGTGCTAAGTCTCTTTATGGCTAGAAATAAAAAGAATTGACCCTGATTTTACAAGCACAAGTTTTGCAGAGCAGAATGATGTTTAGGTGGTTCCCTCAAGTTATTATGAAGTACTTCCTCACAAACACAACTACTTGAAGCAATAGGCACATGTGTGCCTTTCTCATGCCAGGCCAGCTCTGCCTTTGCTGTCACTTGTAACAGGACTGGAGTTTGGCACACTCTCCCCATAGCTGGAGATGCCTTGCCAGAACTGGAAGAGCATGCTTCCTGCTTCTTTGCAAACCCTAGGCAGGAAGCACCATGAAAGAACAAGCTCAGCCTCCCAAGTTGGCTGTTCTTCCACACTTGCAGCATTCAAGTCAAAGCAGAGACCCTTCTCATCTTTCAAATTACTTCATAGAACAATCTTGAGGAACGCTTGAGACAGGCAGGTCTTGGCATGTCAATCAGATGAAAAATAAAGCAGACTGCTTTTCAGTGGAGGCTTGCAGAACAGGAGGGGGAGGGGTCATCAGGACCTTTTCTGCTAAAGTGTTAGAAAAATGAGATCTGCTCTTGTCCTACATATTCCATGTGAAAACTGGTCGCCAGCTGAGGGTACAGAAGGAGTCATGTAGCTGCAGAGCAGAGTCAATGAATGAACAAATGAACAAACACCTGCGGGTCTAGTGCAACAGAAAAGAGAATCAGAGGAAGGACTGGAAAATGCATGAAGAATCTCCATGGGCCCCAGCACTGCCCTCTACTCCCTGCAGGAGTAAGAAGGACAGGATTTCCTCCTAAATGCATCTCTTTTTTTCTTTTTCAGTACCAGGGGTGCTTAACTCCTGAGCCACAGCCCCAACCCTTCTATTTAATTTTGAGACAGGGCCTCCCTGAGTTGCTGAAGCTGACTTTGAACTTGTGATCCTCCTTCCTCAGTCTCCCAAGCCAATAGGATTTAAGTGTGTGCCACTGTACCCAGCTGGAGGACATCTCTGACCCATCCAGTGGACACACCTCTGGTGCTCCACTTAAGGGCTGAGATTAAAGGAGATCAAAGGAGAACACAGTGAGCTGTGTAGGATGCAGTACTGGACTGACACAGATGCCGGAAACAGTGGCCTGTCCTCCCTGCAGCCACTATCTTGCAGGTGTGCATGCATGTATTTGTGTGTGCACACATGTGCATATGTGTGTGAATGTGTACTGCACATAAATGTGTGTGTGTGCCTGTGGGAGTGAAGCCAGACATGAAAGGTGAGCATCCTCCACAGAGCCACACTCCTGACCCACGCTCCTTACCCAGAAGGCCACAGCTAGGTGAAGGAGGTGCACATGATGTCCTGGAAACTAACCTAGTTATCTGAAAATGATCTAGAAGACAGAATCTACCTTTCAAGAGACTTAGATGTGATCTACCAGCTAGAACTGGAGAAGCAGAGTGGACTTTTAAACCAGTTAGGAATTTATTCTACATATATATTCATACACACCAATTCATTGTACACTGCTCATCTATACAGACTTTTGGTACAAATGGCACAAGATGCAGTGAACCCACTACCATGTGTAACTGTAAGGCACCAATTAAACACAGTTTAGAAAGAAAGACATAGAGTGACAAGTGTTTGTGCTCTTACCTGGGGACAGTAAAAAGAACCTAAGAAAAGGAGAGAAGATGGAGGCACTGAAAACAGACCAGGGACACTGGGTTATGGTGGAAGACAAGGACAATGGACAGTGAAGATGGTGCCCTGGGCAGTGGTGGCTGCTGACTCCAGGGCTACTGCCCTGTACTGCTCCAGACTCAGTCAAAAAATACAGAAATCCTGCAGCCTGTTTTCACTCTTTTTTTTTTCTAGACATTACTTTTACTAGAAGCTCAATAACGTATCCAACAACAAAGAACAGTAGAAGGAAGGAAGGAAGGAAGGAAACAATACATGGAAAAGATAGGGCAAATGAAATAAAGACAAACAATAGTCAACATAAGACCAACGTTTGATTTTTGAATAGATGAATAAGATAAATTAATATATATACTAATCATATTTTGAACAAGACACAAATTATTTGGAATCACAATGGCAATCATCACAGCTACAAAAAAGGTTAATAACTTCAAAAGATAAGCCTATGAAGAATTTCATACCAAGAAATTAAAAATGCACACAAAATGGACAATCTCCTAAAAAAATATAATTAACAAGGGATCAAAAAGAAAATGAAAACTTGAAGAGCAAAATTCCATGGGGAAAAAAAGCCTGAAATTAAACACTATCCATAAAACCCAGAGGTTGGCCTAGATATTTTAAAAATGAGTTTTATCAAACTCTTCAGAAACAAACAATCCTGCCCTTCTACAATGTATTTCAGATAATACAAAGGAGGAAACAATCCAAACTCATGCCATGCAGCTTGAACAACCTTGGCATCAAAACCAAACACACAGCACAGGAAAGGAAAACTTTAGGTAACTTCACTCATAAATGTACACACAAAAATCCTAAATAAAACCTAAGTAAAGCAAATACAGCAATATACTAAAACCAATACTTGACGACCAAATTGATTTTGATCAGGAATATACGTATATTTGAACCTAAGAGTTTTCTTTTTATTTACTTATTTTGATTCATTGTACACAAATGGGGTATGGCTGTTGTTTCTCTGGTTGTACACGAAGTGGAGTCACGCCATTTGTGTAATCATACACAAGGTACATAGGGTAATGATGTTTGTCTCATTCTGTTATTCTTACCCCACCCCAATCCCACCCCTTTTTCCCTATGCAATCCATCCTTCCTCCATTCTTGCCTCCATCCCACCCCACATTATGTGTCATCATCTACTTATCAATTCTTGACAAGTTCGCTTTGTGTTTTATTTTCCAAGAGTGTAAAGACTGATCAAGTCCCTAAGAGACTTTAGAAAGAAAAGGATGGAAATATGTGCTTGATAAGCCAGAGGTAGGGGAAGGAAATTCACCTTTTCTGCTATGATTTGCTCAATGGCAGCTCAATCCAAAATTACTGTGAATTGTTGGCAGACAACACCTGAGCATTCCAGTGCCCACAGAGTCGAGCTTGCAAAACTGAAAGCGAATGTCTAGGGGCCAATTAGAATCAAGCCACACCTCTGCCCATGCTACTAAATACCAGCATTTCTTACACTTCCATTCTTTTGCAAAGCAGATGATGAATGGGTAAGCAAGATGGAACACACATTTCACGCAAGGACAGAGACACCCAAGAACCCCTGACAAACATGCAGTAGAAAAGATACAATGTAAAATTTCTCCTACAGAATTAAGAACTTGGGATTTCCTGGCAGAAGCAATCCTCTCCATACACAGACTTCTTATTCTTCTGCACTCACATGCATTATAACATAACACATAATATTAAGAGAAGCCAAGGGCACAGCCTTACACCACACAGTAATATAAACTGCACACATTCCAAAGACATGGACTGGGAAGAAACTGTGGAGAGACATGTGATTTTAGGCTCAGATGTCATACAGAGATACAACCTTTTCAGAACCAGAAAAGGCCACACCACCTTGGCAGAACCACATCATGGGTTCCATAACCACCCTGGACTCAAGAGAATCCTCAAGGCAGCTGCCAAAGTCCAGCAAGACTGTCCCAGAGGGAATCATATGCCCCATGCCTGACTCCGTGGTGCAATGGATGCACTATGACAAACAAATAGAACATGGAGCATGCAGTTTCTTTACACTGTGGAGCTGTGCTTGACATCTGAAGAATTATTTTCAATCATGATGTGCTACTTGCTAATCCACCATTGGCAACAGGACCATACTCACCCCCATTTAAGATATACCCAATTAACAACATATTAAAAACATAGTAAACACCTATGAAAACAAGGTGAACCATTACATTAATCCATTGTTATTGCTACATCGCCTAGACAACATACAGGAAGACATAAATTCACATTTCCAAAGGCTCACAGGATAGTACTGCACAGAGAAAGGGCCTTCTGAGGTGGAAGACATAGCACAGAGCTAACTCTGACAACAGAGCCCAGGTGGGACCTGGACTCACAGATTATTATTTTGACATGATTTTATCTATAGAAGAACCCTAGAAGGACACACTTTTCAGTAAAACACGCAGTGAAACACAGTCTAACACTGTGGGCCACGAGAATGCCCAGATGTAGCCTCAGACATAACATGCCAACGTTGCTGTGTTGACCACACTTCCTCAGGACCCTGACACATGTGCTGGGGGTGCTGGGATGACACACATGCCTGCAGGGTTGCTGGAATATGACACACATGTGCAGGGGTGCTAGGATGACACCTGCACATGCAGGGGTGTTGGGATGACCCACATTTATGCAGGGGTGCTAGAATATGACACGTGTGTGCAGAGGTGCTGGGATGATGCCCATGCATGCAGGGGTGCCAGAATAACACACACACCTGCAGGGGTGCCGGGGTGATACACGTGTGTGCAGGGGTGTTGGAATGAATGGCACACACACCTGCAGATTGAAAGCTTTACAAAGAAAGAAATACCGACCTTTCATTGAGTGGCCTGGCTTTGCTGGCAAGCTTCCTGTTTACAAAGAAAGTAAAATTTGCAAGGAAATTTTGGAGAAAGAGCTTAAGAGACACATAGAGAAAATCAAATACCAACACAAGTTCTGAATGCAGTTAGTTTATTAAATACAATCCTGACATAATGGCACTATCCCAAAAAGGGCCCCCAAACTGGAAATAGTAACCCACCCTCCCAAATGTCAACGCTGTCTGAAAGTTTGAAGCATTCTTAAATCGTGTACTTCTCAAAAGAATATAACCGTTCTCTTTTGCTGTATGTGCTGGCACAAACCTATAATCCAAGAGTCTCTGGAGGCTGAGGCAGGAGGACCACAAGTTTGAGGCCAGCCTCAGTAATTTAGTGAGATCCTGTCTCAAAGAAAAAAAAGTCTGGAGAGGTAGCTCAGTGGTAAAGTGCCCCTGTGTCCTATCCCGGGTACTCAAAGCGAACAACAACAAATAAGTAAATAATAAATGGTTCCTTTTTAACCTTAGGGGTTATTTTCTAAGATCCCCAGTGGGTTCCTGAGGTCACAGATAGTACTGTGCCCTATATACACTCTATTTCCCCCATGCATATATACAATGATAAACTGTCACTTTTTCACTTAAAAGAAGCACTCCACAGCTTCTCTTTGGCATATTCAAATAGCAAGAATCACTACTCTTGGCTGGAATTGTGGCTCCATGGTAGAGCACTTGCCTAGCATGTGAGAGGCACTGGGTTTGATTCTCAGCACCACATATAAATAAATAAATTAATTAATTAATTAAGTCCATTGATGACTAAAAAATATTTTTAAAAAAGAATTGCTACTCTTGTGCTTTGAGGCCATTTTTAGTAGAGTTACTTGAACACAAGCACTGTGATACTGTAGCACTTAATGATAACAGAGGAACCTGCTGAGTGACAAATGGGCAGGTAGGATATACAGAGTGGTTACACTGTGCAAAGGGATGATTTGCATCCAGGGCAGAACAGAGTGGGGACGATGGGTGATTTCATCACCTTACTTGGAATGGTGTGTAATTTAAAACTGACGAGTTGTTGGTTTTTAAACCTTGTTTGATATTTCCAGACTGCCGTTGACTGTGGTTTGCTGACACCATGGATGAGGGATGACCATGTGAAAACAGAGGATTATCAACTTCCTTTTTAGAGTGGGGAATCTGATGCATAGAGATTTTCAATAATTTGCATAAAGTTACAAATGTGGGTAGTGGCACAATTTAAAATTTGGGTCACTTGGCTCTAGCATCTGCACATTTACCAATACTGAATTGGTATTGATGATACTAATAGACTAATAATGTGCTTCCAGTCTTGCAGATTCCACAGTATCTATTTCAGCCCCCATGAGGTATATCTCCTGGCTCTAATGTTCCATGAGACATGTTTCAAGAGGCAAACAAGTTTAGTTGAAGTGGTTCATCCAAGTCCATCAAATAATAAATGCCTGTTCCATACTATGACAACACAGAAGAGGAGAGATGGTGGTGATAGAGGACACTAGTGATACTCAGAATGTGGCCCCTTTCTTATGTCATGTCCTCTGAAAGAGACACTGAGCTAGGCATGGTGGCACATGCCTGTAATCCCAGTTGCTTAGGAGGTTGAGGCAGGAGGACCACATGTTAGAAGCCAGCCTCAGCAACTTAGTAAGACCCTGTCTCTAAATGAAAAATAAAAATGAGTGGGGCTCGGGCTCATTGGTTAAGCACCTGTGGGATAAATCCCTGGCACCAAAAAATAAAATAAAGTAAAATTTAAAAAGACGCATTGAACCCTGACAGCCCGTGAGATGCTATAAAGGGAAGGCAGGCATACGTGGGGACCTTTCTCCCCAGCATCCTTTTGCTCTACTCTTGCTACCTGCATGCTGAACTTCTTTCAAAGCAGCTAATCTTCTGTTCTCTCAAGGCACCTTGTTCTGAGGTCCTGAGGTTGGCAAGTAGTCAGTTATGGGACTGTGCATCATCCTCCTGGGAATTCAGATCTTGAGTTGGATCCTACAAGGACAAACCTCCTCAGGTAAACCGAAGCTGTCAGATGATTTGGAGAAGGTACTGATTTGACTCTGCTGCCTCTATCTCCAGTTCTGTGTGCTACCCTTGCCTTGTGCCCTGAGTCTTGCTTTGCAAGCATTGGTTTGATTCCATGAAATTTGCCCCATGCCTCAAAAAATTCATTTTGGTTTTAGTTTCTATTGCTTGTTACCATGTCACCCTAATTGTACTCTCACATTACACACCCAGTTATTCAATAGGCCAGTTAATACTGAGCCACCTATGCCTCCTGTCACTTTACAGCAACATTCTGATGTGGTCACCAGGGAAGTGATTGGATAAGATTCAGATAAACCTGCTGATGAAAATCAGTGTGGCCATATTTTAAATTAAGACATTATGACATTAAGAAAGTATCCCAAATTTCCTGTGTTCATTTCATTAGCTGAACTTAGCACTGAAGTAAGTTTCAGAAGACCTCACTGTTGAACCTAGTAATTACAAAGAGACTGTGTGACCTTAGGCAAGATACTTACCCTCTCTGATCTTATTTTATATCCATAAGATGAAAGGATGGGGGAGTTCTTTGAGTATTCTGCTCCTAAACTAGTCTCTAATGTTCTAAGTGTGAAAAGATATGCTTTTAGAAATCACTGAGGAATTGAGGAGATGTAACTTGAGAATTCCTTTTAAATTTCTTTTTCTGAAAATAGAGTCATTTTTTATCATATGGATTGGGGAATTGAATTAAATTCCAACTTGACCCTTTGGGATGGAAATCCTATAGTGAGCATGTTATGAAGGATTCAGTGTCCTTGTACCTGTAATGATCTTACATTTAAGAGGAGAGTTCTAAAGGTCAGGGTTATCAAATAGATCTTCCATCTTTTAACGGAAATCTAGTTATGGACCAACACCAAGGTCAGCAATAAATGTAATTTAATTCTTAGTTAGTAATAAATTAATTGTAGAGTAATTTGGATCTTCCAAGGAAATTTATATTGAAGGAAAATTTACCTTAAATTGCATTGCACTATTTTTTTTACAACTCTTCAATGCTACAGTTTCAGGATTCAGATCTAGCACTGAAGAGTACAAAGAGAAATAGCTGTCATTTACAATAGTTGAGTCTTGAAGTGCATTTATCTTTTCACCTATTTCCAGCTTGGATACTTGTCTGACCTCCAAAAGTTACCTAAACCACAAATTTCCCAAAGTTACTTGTGAGGACTTCCTGCTGCTGGTTCTTGAGGTCACCCCTTTGGCAATTCACAAAATCATTTTCTAGCCATGTGATTAGTGTCCTTGAGCTGAGTAAGATGGTCAGTCCCTCTGGTAGAGGGCCAAATACCAAAGGATCCCAATCAATTCTATCCAGAGCTGAACTCATCTGGCAGGATGGAAGACCATTATTGATGGAAAAAGTTTACTTTCCCAAGTATCATGAAAATTCACACATGCGAACTTGTAAGGCATAAGAAATAATAAGGCATTCATTCTTATTTTATTTTATTCTTGTTAGTTCTACACGACAGTAGAATGTATTTTGACATATTATACATATATGGAGTATAACTTCTCATTCTGGTAGTACACGATGTAGAATTATATCGGTCATGTCATCATACATGCACATAGGAAAGGAATGTCTGACCCATTCTACTATCTTACATTAATGCTGCGTTTCTTGCAAGAACAATTTCAGATTGTTCACATTCTTTTTTTTTTTTTTTTGTACTGGGGATTGAACCTAGGGATGTTTAACCACTGGGCCACATCCCCAGCCCATTTTTATGTTTTATCTAGAGACAGGGTTTTGATGAGTTGCTTAGAGCCTCAGTAAAGTACTGAGGCTGGCTTCAAGCTTTCAATCCTCCTGCCTCAGCCTCCTGGGCTGCTGGGTGAGCCACTGCAGCCAGAGAGAACATTTTTCACAATTCTAATTCTGATTTCATCATTAGGATTAAGAAGAAATGAGTCAGGTGTGTTGGCACATGCCTATAATCTCAGTAGCTCTAGAGGCTGATGCAGGAGTATTACAGGTTCAATGCCAGCCTCAGCAATTTAGAGAGTCCCTGAGCAACTCAGCATGATCTTGTCTCTAGATAAGATATAAAAAAGGGATTGGGGATGTGGCTCACTGGTTAAGTGTCCTTGGGTTCAATCTCTGGTTAAAAACAAATTAAATGAGATAACATGGACAGTCATTAGCACAGTTTGGGGGCTTTACAAACAGATGTCAGTTTTTGACTCTGACAATGAACCAGGCATTGTTACAAACTGTTTGTGAAGCACATCACTTAGTCCTCACTGCCTTTGAAAACAGATCTATTATTACTGCTACTTTACTGATGAGGAAATTGAAGCTCAGAGTGGTAGAATACTATGCCCAAGGTCACATAGCTTGGCAGTGATGGGCAGAGCTGGAGGTCACATCCAGGCTTAAGTGCATTTAAAAAAAACAGCTCTGTCATATGAATAAGCACAAGGTGACTCTGAAGGGTAAAGAAAGAAAATTGTGCTTTCTTAAAAACACTGAATTATTAACAGAACATTATGCCAAAGGAAAAAGGCATTTCCTCCTTTCCAGTGGCATTGTTAGGAATGACTAAGCTGCTGTGTGTGCACGTGTGACATCTGATGACTTGTCCATGAGCCACCAGCACAGCCCATGATTGTGCATTTGACCTGAGGGTTTGGGGTCTCCCAGGTGGTAGGCTTTACCGGGGGATACGGGGGGTGTCATTATTCAGCTTGGCTGCTCGTCACAGAGAGGAAGATGCTGGAGTTGCTGTGACCTAAGCAGAGACCTTCTCGGATAGCAGCCACCATTGACTTTGACCAGAGGCAACACTCATAATAGGACCCATCTGTGCAGGGGCCTCAGGAGGCTCCCACATCCATCTCCAGAGAATGTGGCAGAGCCATTTGTCAGGCACAGTCACACATGCTTGGTGTGACCACACTTTATCCTTTCAGTCAAAGCAATAATTCCTTGTTTTGAGAGCACAACTGTGTGGTGCCAGGTGTTGATATTTTAGAGAGAAACAGCAATAGGGACAGCTGTGGTGGCAGATTTCAACTTTTTTTTTCCAGCCTGGGAGGTGATAAGTGTAACTGTGCCAGGTGAAATTAGAGTTTCAGATAATGAGTCTTTGCATTTCCAGAAGAGTGTAGAATTTATAAGATGGCCTTTCTCCAGGGAACTCCCTTTGGAATTGACCTTCATTCAGAGAGAGATTTGAGGAATGCTAGCTGAGGCCCTTACACCTCCCAGATGCTGTGTGGGACACTTCAGCTATTCCTGAGCTTTCCACACTGTTCCAGCCACTCCTCAGTGTGTCTGGACTTGTCATTCTTCTTTAACACGCTCATCTTCCTGTTGATTCATACCCAGTGTGACATTTGCTTTTACTCTTCTCTGGGGGTCAGTGTCCTTCTGACTCCTGTAAGTGCTGGCATGATTGTGAATGCTTTGGGCAACAAGACTCTGTATGTTCTGATTTAACAAAGGCAGAAATAGTTGAATGAGAGTTCTATAGATTTTCTTATTTCTCAAGTAGAATCAGCACAGTGCTAACAAAAATCAGTTCTCCACATTCTTTGATAGGCAGAAAAATCAGGCCCTTGCATAAAGGAAAACTATCGAGTACAAGATTAGTGAGACATTACTTTGATATTTTAATAGTGGTTGTAGAAAATGCTGTGTGAGGGTCTTCTCTTCCCAGAAATGAGAGTGCAAATAGGCTCAGGTTTTCATGGGTCTGGTGAAAGCTTTCCCAAGTGTCCTGGATCAGTCCTGAGAGGACTTTCTGGGATGGAATGAACATGTCTGCATTATCCAACGTAGTGGCCACTAGCCACACATGAGCTATCAAATATTTAAAGTATGGCAGATTGCCAATGAAGAACTGAATTTTTATTTAATTTAAACTTAAAGAACCTCATGGGGCTAAAAGCTACTGCAAACTTTAAGAAAAGTAGAATCTCCAGGAAGGGTCCCAGGTGGCTAAATGGGGCCTAAGATTCAGAATGGAGACTGGTAGACATTTGCTGACTGTGGGGTCATACACAAACTCTGTCCCTGCAAGGACCACAACCTGAACTTTAAGGACCCTGCCAGGTATGTTCCTGGCAATTGCCAAGGTGAAGTCTCCTGAAGGCTCACTTTGCTATCTAGACCAATGTGCTATGGCCTACAGTCATCTGTAAGTAGCAACCAATCAGGAATGGGCATGGTTGCATCCCTCATTTAGATGAAATCCACCAATCAGGAATAGGCATAGCTTTCCTTGCTCATTTGCATAAGTAGAACTGCCTGGGAATATGGGCAGGAAATTCTTCTATATAAGCTAGTGTCTCTCTTTATTCTGAAATATTCACTTCCATTTTGTACCAAAGGCTTTGTTTCCACAGTTTGTAAACTGCTCATTTTGATAAACCCTTTCTTTTCTTCTTCTCTCTCTCCTTCCTTCCTTCCTTCCTTCCTTCCTTCCTTCCTTCCTTCCTTCATTCCTTCCTTTGTCCCTTTTCTTTTTTGGTACCAGGGATTGAACCCAGGGGTACTTAACCACTGAACCATATCCTTAGTCCTATTTTGTATTTTATTTAGAGACAGGTCTCACTGAGTTGCTCAGTGCCTCACTTTTTGCTGAGGCTGGCTTTGAAATTGTGATCCTCCTGCCTCAGCCTCCCAAGCCTCTGGGATTGCAGGCATGCACCACCATGCCCTGAAAAACCTTCCCTTTTCTTACATCTTAAATTCTTTCCTGGTGAATGACCTATAGTCCTGAGCTACTGCATGGAGCAGTTAGCTCAGGACTATAGGTTCACAGACATCAAATTAAGATCCCTATTGTATCAGTTGCTTTTGTGAAGAAAAGAAAAGAAAACCAGTTTTGATATGTAACCTATACACCATACAATTTGCCCACTTAAAGTACACAGTTCAATGGTGTTTAGTACATTCCCAGTGCCAGGTGTCAGAAAATGATGTCCCCAATGCTGGCACTGGGACATGCTTGGACATGACTTCAAGGCTCCTCATATTCAAGGTTGTTCTGTTCTTCCCTTGTTTATCTCCCTCCCAGCACAGGGAGAGGCACAGGAAAGCTCCCTTATTGGCCTGACCCTCACTGCCAGAAGAGGAACACAATTGCCTCCAGTCTTACTAACATTGAATTAACTCATATTGCAGAAAAGGAGAAAGAAAGTCAAGGGACATACCGAGGTCCCTGAAGAACTTTGTCCCAAGGCATTATTTGTTCTTCTTAGCCGATTCACCTGCTCAAAATATAATGTGCTATCCCTCTAAAATTGCCTGCATCCATCCTCTCCCTTATAAAGAGGGTGCTTGAGCTTCAACCATCTGACCTTTGCCTTGAGTCTTGTACTTGGACTACAGCTCCCCTGTCTCCACATCAGTGAATTTGTATGTTCCTTTCCCTGTTATTGTCAGTATCAATTGTCATTTTCATTTCATAGACTAAAATCATGGAATCTTTAGGGGAAAGGTTGGAAGTTCCCTCTAACAGCTATGCATCAGTCACCACAGTTAAAACTTAGAAAATGTTCATCACCCTCCCAAACCCCAAGTCCCTTAACAGTCATGTCTCATTTCCCCTGGGTCTCCCACAGTCCCAAGTAACCACAAATTTATAGTTTTCTCCATAGATGTGTCTGTTCTAGACATTCCATATAAATGGAATCATGTGCTCCTTTGTGACTGGTTTCTTCATATTGTTCTTTAAAAGGATTTTTAGAATTTTTTGTACCACTTTTCTGCAGATAGAAACCCAATTTTCCTAGCACCCTTTCTTGGAAAACACATCTTTGTTCATTGAATTGCCTTGACACCTCTGTCAAAAATCAGTTAGCAGGCTGGGGTTGTGGCTCAGTGGTAGAGTTCTTGCCCAGCAAGTGTGAGGCACTACAGTTGATCCTCAGCAACACTTAAAATAAATAAATAAAATAAAGGTATTGTGTCCATCTCCAACTAAAAATTTTTTTAAAAATAAATTAGCTGTAAATTTAAGGATTTGTTTCTTAAAACTTTTTTGTTGTGGGGGATTGAACCCAGGGGTGCTTTATGATTGAGCTACATCCCCAGTCCTACTTCATTTTTTATTTTGAGAGAGGATCTCACTAAATTGCTGAAGGTCTAAGTTACCCAGGCTGACCTCCAATTTACCATCCTTCTACCTCAGCCTCAGAGTAACTCGGATTATGGGTACCTGGCTGGACTCAACCTATTCTATGGTTCTATGTCTATCCTTAGGCAACAGCCCTTTAAAAAGTATTTTATTTAGAGATAGGGTCTTGCCAAGTTTCTTAGGGCCTTACAAAATTGTTGAGGCTGGCTTTGAACTTGAACTTGACATCCTCCTGCCTCAGCCTCCCAAGCCGCTGGATTTATAGGTGTGTGCCACTACTCCTTGTAACTATTTTGATAGCTTTACAGTGGGTCTAAAAATAGGGAACTATGAGTACTATAGCTGTGTTATTCTTTTTCAAGATTGTTTCCACTATTCTGGATCCCTTTCATCTCCATATCAATTTTAGGACAAGTTCACCAATTTTTGTTTTAAAAAATTCAACTGAGACTTTTTCTATGGCACTGGGGTTTTAACCCAAGGGCATTTTACCACTGAGGTATATCCCCACCCCCTTTGTTTTTTTACTTTGAGACAAGTTTTGATAAGTTTCTAAGGTTGATCTCAAACTTGCAATCTTCATGCATCAGCCTCCAGAGTCTCTAGGATTACAGGTGTGTGCCACCATATAGGGATTTTATTGTTTTGGAAGATCAATTTGGTGAGTATAATTATCTTAGCAACACTAAGTTTCCTGTCCACGGATGTGGATCTGCATCCTGGAATCTACTCATTTGGAAGCTTCTCCAGCAATCCTATTCTATGACTTTTTTCCCCCCCTCATTGACCTCAGACTTTTTTGTGTCCAACCATTTTCAAATTTTAACATGATGAGAGTAGTTGACATATTAATATTATTTTTTCATGACAGCTAAACTTATTTTTTATTCATTTATTCAAAATTTTTTTAAATAGAGGGCCTCCTATATTCCCTGCACTTTGTTGAATATTCTGATTCTTGTAATTTGAGTTTTTCCTCTTTTCCCCGAGTCAATCTTCCAAAACTTTGTCAATATTTTTTCATTTAAAAATAATTTTTAGTTTTATGGATTTTTTTGTGTATTGTTTTCTATTTTCCATTTCATTAATATCTGCTGTAACCTTTACCATTTCCTTCCTTCTGCTTCCTTTAATTAGTTTGATTAGGTTCTTCCTTTAATTAGGTTTAATTAGTTCTTCTTTTTCCAGTTCCCTAATGTGGATGTTCTTTCTTCTCTTTTGATGTGGGCATTTACAGCTATAATTTTTCTTCTGAAGACAGTGGAATGAATGGGACATCAATTTCCTATGCTCGTATATGAATACACAACCAGTGAAACTTCATTTCATGTACAACCACAAGAATGGGATCCTACTTAGAATAAATCTTACTCCATGTGTGCATATGTCAAAGTACATTCTACTGCCATGTATATCTAAAAAGAGCAAAGTTTTAAAAATGTATGTTAAAACATAAAAAAGAGCTGCTTCAACTGCATTCTATTTGTGTGATATTTTTGCATTTCATTTTCTTTCCTTTAAAAATTTTTTTGTGTTGTTTCACTTTCATTCACCTCAAATGAATCATTTTCCATCTTTATCTTGTAATTTCTTCAATTCACTGGTTATTTAGTCATAAAGGTCCTCTTGAGTGTCATTTGTTTCAATCATTGCAATTATGGAAGGGGAAAATACCAATTTCTCATCCTTTTTAAAGTAAATCATTTAGATTCAGCAAACAAACATGCTTTCTGAATTTATCATGTTGGTTTCTCATTCACCTCTTTATTTCTGCTTCTAAGTTTCACTGTGGATATAAAACATGCAGGACTTCACTCAAGTGCAGATTCTGTAGTCTGGTGTGTGACAGGTCGTACTGGATTCTGAGGCTGCTGGTTAAGAGACTAGGGAGCTCCAGGAAGCTACTCAGAACACTCTTCCCACAGGGTACAAACCCCAGTTCCTTGACGCTCTGGTAGAGATGAGTATATTCTGTTCTATGGACTTCTTCACCTTTTTCCATACTCTTTATTTGCACCTGATCCATTCTTTTTTAAAAACTTTTTTATAATTAACTATTTTTTTTGGGGGGGGTGCTGGGTATTGAACTCAAGTGTGCTTAACCACTGAGCCCCACCCCCATCCTTTCTTATTTTACTTTTTCATTCTGAAACAAGGTCTTGCTAAATTGCTCAGGGCCTCACTAAGCTACTGAGGCTGGCTTTGAACTCAAGATACTCCTGCCTCAGCCTCCTGAGTTGTTGGGATTACAGGTATGCAGCACTGTGCCTGGCAGAATTAACTATTTTTTAAATTTTTAAAATTTATTTCATTTTTATGTTTTTATCAGTTCATTATAGTTATACACAATAGTGGGGCTCATGTTGCCATATGACATAATTTGGTCCAGTTAGATCCCCAGTACTTCCTCTTTCCCTCCCCACCTCCCTCCCCCACCCCCTTCCTCCCCTGGTCTGCCTTCCATTTACTGAATGTAGGGAAGCATTTGAAGTCCCATTCCTTTAATCATTTCTTCATATATTGTTTTCTCCCAAAGAACTCTGAAGCTGAGGAGGACAGTTTCTACTCTCTTCAGGACTTCATTCCTGTTGTTGGGCTTGGTATCTGAGGGCTGGGACTAGATGCTTGTTAGCTCTCCACTGACTGGATAATAACCACTAACTCTTACTACATGTCCATGTACAGAGCGAACAAGCACAGTGTCAAGTGCTCTACAACCATTGTTGCATTTCATCACAACACCAGCCCTGTGGAGAAGACTTCACTCTGCATATGGAACCTCTCTCTGGTCATGATTGGCTGAGTTTGTTCCTGGTTCCCTCAGAAAATTAACTCAGGCTAATGGCTACACTGACTGAATAACTAGGGAATCTAATGCAAGCTGCCTTTTTATTTGTGTATATTAGGGCAGCCAATTCAGAAAAAGAGAAACAGTAAAACACATTTCCTCTCATGTCCTCAGGAGATGGTCAAACAGGTGGGTATCTAAACTGATGCTGGGACTCCAGCTCTTCCCTCCCTCTTCTAGCATGGCTAGTGCCTTGGCTTCTGTCTGAGTCTTGTTACTCTAGCCCCATCCTCTGCCAAATCTTTTAAAATATGGACTGGATTGTGTCACTGACTATGGTTTTTTTTTGTTTTGATTTGTTTTTTTATGACTCACAGCTGTTTTCTTAGGTAACATCCAAACTCTCCAAGGGAGCTTGAAATCTTCCTTCAAGCAGATTGTCTAGCATCTGCTGCTTCCATCTCCTTCACCCACACTGCTTCTGGACTCCAAAACAGCTGCTTATTCTCCAAATATGGCAACCTTTCATCCCTTTGTGTCTTCCCTCACTCTCTTCCTCTGCCGTCAGTGTCTCACCTCTTGGTCCATTTGTCCTTCATACTCAGCTCCTCATGACTCCATTCAAGATGGGTCTCAACTCCATCAGTGCTCCAGGCTGCTCCTGCCAAGCTTCATTAGAATAACCCAACCATCTCTGAGAACATAGTTGCTGCATTTTATCAGAGTGATCCATTTCTGTCTTTTCCTCATTAGGTTATGAAGACCTCTAGAACAAGAAATATGCCATTTTCTTCTTTTCAAGCTCAGGCACAAAACTTAGGACTCAATGAATGCAGTGGACTAAATAAATCTGGTCAAAATACAAGACGGTTGTGTCTAATGCACCAGCTATGAACCTCACTTCCAGTCAGACTTCAATCACATTCATTCCCCACACTCTCCTTGTGTCTTTTTTTTATTTACTTATTGATTCATTAAACTCAAATGGAGTACAGCTATTGTTTCACCGGTTGTACACGAAGTAGCGTCACACCATCTGTGCGTTCATACATGTACACAGGGCAATGGTATCTGTCACACATTCTGTTATTATTTTTACCCCCCACCCGCCCTCACCCCTCCCATCCCTCTATGCTATCTATCCTTCCTCCATTCTTGCCACCCTTCCCCCCCGCATTATGCATCATCATTCATTTATCAGAGAGACCATTCGGCCTTTGGATTTTTGGGATTGGCTGATCTCACTTAGCATAACAGTCTCCAACATCATCCATTTACCTACAAATGCCATAATTTTATTCTTCTTTATGGCTGAGTAATATTCCATTGTGTATATATACCACAGTTTCTTTATCCATTCATCTACTGAAGGGCATCTAGGTTGATTCCATAATCAATCCATGATTACTTGCTCTATTTCTATGAGGTCCGTCATTGGGATTTTAATTGGAATTGCATTGAATTTGTATAGCATTTTTGGAAGTATGGCCATTTTGACAATATTAATTCTGCCTATCCAAGAACATGGGAGATCTTTCCATCTTCTCAGATGCTCTTTAACTTCTTTCTTTAGTGTTCTGTAGTTCTCATTGTAGAGGTCTTTCACTTCTTTTGTTAGATTGATTCCCAAGTATTTTATTTTATTTTTTTTGAGGTT